>OX456525.1:61872031-62184531 GCA_949748255.1 Eustalomyia histrio | reverse complement strand
TTCTCCATTTGGTGAAATCTCCAGGTGACTTTTTTATTTGAACAGGAAGGATATAAGGAGCCTAACGGGATTATTCACTGGACGCTGTAATATCAGGACTAGAGGTCTGCGATTTGAATTTTGAGACAGTGGAACATATACTCTGCGTGTGTCCTAGGCTTCGTGGCAGGAGACTACATTTAATGGGTGGCTATACACTTTCACCCTCGCAAATTTAGAAATATGTGCCTTGTAGGCTGATTGGATTTATTGTAAACCTCAATATTTTGGGTGAAATGAAGCTGCATGCACAATATATAAGTTTTTTATATTTGTATGAGCAACAAAGACAAGACAAAACCTATATTTGTTTTTAACATAAAGTCTGTCCTTTAATTTTAAATAAAAACTCTATGAATTTTTACAGTATATAAGTTTCTACAAAAAATATTGGGAATATTTGGCGAGCCGCAGAACAAAACGTGCTTCTTTGCTCATTGAATATTTTTGGGAAATTAAGGATTTTTTTTTAACCAAAGTTGACCAAAGAAGATAAACGATAAATAACATAAATCATACTGTTAAAAAATCTTTTCACAAGCGCATTGAGGGAAGTTTCTTTTCTTAAAACAATTAAAGAAAACCTTAAATATATTGCTATGTCCTTAGTATTACGAGTCACTGTATGTCCCTACAAAATCCATATATATTCATTGTTTGAGCGTATATAAAACATTTTCTTCGGCCTTACTTAATTCGTAAGAATTACACAGCAATGTCTCTGGCTAATCTGAAAATCCTTTCACAAGGAAACTCTACTAAGTAGGAACAACTCCGATTAAGCTAAATTTTGATTTGTTATAAATGACAATAATTTTTACCTTTTCATGAAAATAAATTTGTTAAACCTCTCATCTGTCTAGATATTGTCCATATTTTTGATATTCTAAATGTTACACTTAAGTTTCAAAAAAAAACTTAAGTGTGTACTATAAAATAGGCCCAATGTATGAAACGAAGTGTAATTCCTGTTTATAAAAAAATAAGCAGTATACTATAGGATTCCAACCCATTGTAAATTGCTTCAAGAAGCAAGAAGTATAGTTCAAAATAAGAAAAAATCTTAAAAATATACTATACCAATGATAATACAGCAATAACAACTGACAGTTAAAATCAAACTCATACACATATACAACCAACACGTACACCAAACTAACTGTCTTAAAAACAAAATGTTTCCATATACGGGTAAATACAAAAAAATATATAGGAAATAGTAAAAAAAATCTAGTTGTAGGGCTCAAACTTAGAACCTATAACTAAACATAAAAAAATCGTGAATCACATTCTACATAACAATATAAAAGGCAAAAAATAAATAGTCAGATAAACATTTAAGATAAAAATTTAGTTCATCAACCCATGAACGACAAACAAACAACTGAATAATACAAAAAAAAAAAAAAAAAAACAACAACAGCAAACCAATTCTAAAACCCATCAGATGAAGAAAATCCAGTTAGGTTAACTCTATACCATTCTGCAATTTTTGTTGTTTTTTCCTTCCATTTTTCATTTTATATGTATGTGATTGAAAGACAGGATAGACAGTTATTGACAGACTTATGTTGTATAAAGTCGGTATATTTACAATAGGTTTCCGTTGAAAATCTCCGATTTTATGTACACATGTGTTACTGTATGTGTTTTGGCATAAGTTTGTTATTTGCTGCCTTTTTGAACAACAACAACAACAAAATAACCAAACCGAGTAACAATACAAATACACAAAGTTATGTTAAAGGTTAAGTTTTTCGTTTTTGAAGAAAAAAATAAAAGAAAAAAGTGTAAAAATGTTATAATTGGCTATACATCTAACTGCCTACACGGATGCTTTACTGAGTTTGACTAGAGTCTTTTGGGAAAGCTTTTTGCAAACACATTCTTCAAAAGAATTTTTTTTTATGCGACTAAATAAATTGTACTATTTTAAGAATGTGTAAGTTATATTGAAATAGGGGTTGAGGGTGATTTCATGAAGCTAATTTACAGAAAATCAACTTTTTCGATCAGTACAAAGCTGGATATACAGTGGCCGACAAAAGTCTACGTACGACCACAATTTTGGTCATTTTATGAGATCAAAAGCGGGAAATAGAAAAGTATTGATGCAGTTTTGTTTTAAATCTATTTTTATTGATATATGAAAAAAAATTTTCATTGCAATATAAACTTTAAAGTTAATTCATTAAGAAAGCATTGAAAAAAATCAACATATGGCCAGCATTTGTTATTAAATATAAAACAAAAAAAAAAACGTTATTTTTTTCTAATGGAAAAATGCCGTTGTTTATTTGTTACTTGTTGTGTTAACAGTTTGCTTAAAATACTCGCAGTGTTCAGTAGAAGTTTATGCAGACTTAATTAATCATTAATTGTATTAATAGCTTCTCGTAAAGAAATTTCAATTGATGTCCGAAATTTAGATATGAAGTGTCGAAATGAAAAAGCAAAAAGCCCGTAATTGGTGAAAAATATCGAAAACTTCGTTTGGAATTCGCCAAAAATCATATTGCAAAGGACATGTATTTCTGGAGTGTTGTTCACTGGCGAGTCAAAATATAACATATTTGGAAGTGATGGTAGAGATAGAGTATGGCGGAAAATGAATACGGCAATGGATCCGACGAACTTAGTCGTTACTGTTAGGCATGTTGGAGGCAACGTGATGGTTTGGGGTGCTGTCGCTGCTTTTGAAGTAGAAAAGGTAATGTTTATTGAGGGAAATATGGATCGCTATTTGCACAAATCCATTTTGAACAAAATTTGAAACAGTTGGTTGACATTTTAAATCTTGGTCAGAGTTGGATTTTTCAGCCAGATAACGAACAGAAGCACACGACTTAAATTATCAAAGAATGGCTGCTTTACCATGCTCAATGACAGCTGTAGACACCACCTCAAAGCCAGGACATAAATGTAATTGAGCACCTGTGGGAGATTCTAAAACGAAAAATCCGAAAAAATCATATATCCAGTGCCCCAATGCTGAAAGAAAAGCTTCAAAAAGAATGGCAAAATATTAGGTCCGCAGAGCTGGAGAATTTTGTCGCTTCGATGCCCAGTCGATTACAAGGAGTTTTAGATGCCCATGGTGGCCCAACGAAATATTAATTTCAATAGAAAGTAATAAATTTTAATACTGGAACAATATGTTTTATGTTAGGGTACATATGTAGACTTTTGTCAACCAATTTTTTTAGTTTAAGTTTAGAATAAATTTAGTATTTTGTATTATACTAATAAAATTACATTTGAAACAAAAGTGTAACATTACTTTTTTTTAAATTGTTTTAAAATGCCCAAGTTGTAAAAAAAAAGTGTGTGTGGACTTTCGTCGGCCACTGTATATTATTTTCTAAATTATACAAAATTTCAGTTCCTTATTTAAAAAAAAAAAAAAAAACAATTCTGTCGTTCGCGATTAACGTGTAATCAACTATTTTATTTACATGCTCGCATTATGTTCCCCAAATTTATAGTAGGACCACAGTATCCTACTATAAGTTAGGTAAATTTCAATAAAAATCAATTACAGTGTAATAACTCACAAAATCCTATCAAAATGCATTAAAAGGGTAACATCCTGACTTGGAAATGAACAGACGGATTTAAAGTTTGCAAAAATGCCATTTATGCTTGGGAGAAAGCAAACATTTTTATATTTTTTTTTGTAAGTACATATAATCCTGTTTTTACACGGTCTTAATAACACGGTCGACAGAAATGAACTTCTCCTGTTTTTATAAGTTTTTTTTTTTAAATACCACGACAAAATTTATTCTGTAATTAAAATTTTATTTTTTATGTTTCTTGAAGAAATGATTTTGTTTCAATATTTAAGGAGGGTTTTTATATTTAAAAATGTATGATTTAATTTTTGTTTCAGTCTTGCTTTTTTCTTTAAAATTTCAAAATGATTATGTGATATAATGGTTAAGAATAAAATTTATGTTTACTTTACGGAATTAATAATTTTTGAAGGTCTTTTGAGATTTTTAAAGCAATCTAATATTTTTTTTATTACGATCTGTCCTTTTTTACACGATCGTTTTTTGCACGATATGTGCTGGAACGTATGTAACGTAAAAAAAAGAATTAGATGTATACAATGGCCCGAAAAACTAAGCATACAGCAACATATTTGTATATATAACACTTAAAATCAATAAATATTAACGAATTAGGATTTGCTTACTACTAACTGCGAGCATATCTGCTGTGCTTAATTTCAAAACAATTTGTTAGCTAGTATCCTGTGAGTCCTACAGCAAAAATAATAACTCGGTTTACAAGTAGAGACCTTAAACTTGCCCTGTTATTATCAATAATATATGCCAGAGCATATATATATTTTTGACGATCTTTTGAGTTTTCTTTTCCGTTATGAAAAGTTAATTTTTTCAAATCTATGAAATAAGTTTTGAAAGCAAATATGGTATCTAATAATATTTTCTATCGATATAATATAATTTCTGTAATAAAACAATGCTTAATATACGAAGACTGCTTTTCGGCGACCTTGGTCATTAGAGGGTTAATATTTAATTGGATAGACTTTACTGTGTACATACAGCCTTTAATCGTTTTTTTTTCATTGAATTAACTAAGTTTTTGTTATTCCGGTACTTCTTTTGCTCCATTCCTATATGACGTGACCTCATGTAGGAATGGCTAGCATAATGTGGCTAGCACAATGTGGCGTTTCTTCTAAAACTACGTAAGCGCTGGCTTTCAAAGTCAGTAACTTCGGCAAAACCGACACTTTATGTTGAGTAACTCAAAAACTATATATACTATACAGCACAAATATTCCACAAACACCCATTATTTTAATACAATTTTTTTTGTATGCCAAAGCTCTATCTCAATATCTAAACATGGCTCCCGTAATTTCTAAGACCGACCCCAATTATTTTTAGATAACCAACATTTATTTTTAAGGATTCAAAGCTCTATCTCTGCTACTTATAGTAGCTCCCATACAAACCCTACAATTTATGGAAACAATAAATTTGTTGAATTTGAGTTATTTTTATTTTTTGTTAAAAAACCAAAAATATCTTAAAAAATCCCAATGTTTTCTTCTATTTTTTTATAGTGCATTCAATAAGGAAACTTTTAAGCCCCTTCCAGTGACAAATTATGAACTGGTTCAATTTTAATTACCACTGCAAATCCTGAAAATTTAAAAAAATTTCGAAAACGAAAATTTTTACTGTCCGATGCATACAACATAATTTTTTTGAAGTGAAGAGATATAATTTTGGGGATGTTCTTTGATAAGTACGTTAAAATGACACACGAAAACTCTGGGATACATAAACTTAATTTTGGGTCGTAGAATTCAGTTGTGAACCCCTTTTTGAAGACTGGTTGTGAAACCCGTTCTGAAGACAGGTTATTTGATTATATTTTAACGAAAAGACTTTGAAAATGATTTTCCAATGACTTTATTTATTGTTTTTTCACTTACTTGCTGTTTATTACTATTATTTTTAAATTAATCTAGGAGGTAAGGAGTTATAATTATTTCACAGAGAAAACAGATTCATTGTGACAATCGAATTTATTGCCAACTGAATTGTTCAGTTGCAGTAGCCGAACTTATTCGGTTGTCGCAAACAAATGTATTCCTGATCCAATTGAAAATTATGGTTTTCACCGAAATTCAATTGTATTAACCAAATTTCGATCGCCACTAACAAATATGTCGGAAGTTCCAACCAAACCATTGGATTGACAATAAATTCGTTTGTCACAATGAATCTGTTTTTTCTGTGTTGTAGTTTAAAAAATAATGATACCTCAATATTAATTTAACACTGGTATGTGTTTAATATGAATTAAAGTCCACCACTACGTATACGTAATATTATTGTAATATATTTTAATGACTCTTATGCCGTTTTATTTTCTGAACAAAGTTTTAATATTTTTGATTTTTTTTTTATTGTAAACAAAAACAAAATATTAATAAATAGTAAAAAATTAAAAAAAAAAAATAATAAATAAAGTAATTTCAAAGAAATTTTTATGAATTTTTTTAAAACACAAAGAAATCTATTGAAGAAAAATACAAAATTACACTCACAATATTATTTCGTTAGAAATAATCTAAAATACATATTAAATTGATCGAAAATACAATCAAAAATAGGATTACTAATTTTTTATTATATTCAGCCCATTTTGTTGTTTATTTTTTTAATCATTGTTTAATTATCGTCAAAAGTAGTAAAAACAATAGAAAGTTCTTTAAAATAACCATCAATTTTTAACCGACAAAAAGTAGAAAAAAACGATTTTTGCAGTTTGTTTTTCAGATTGGATTTTTTTTTATTTGTATGTAATTACAAAACACAACACACACAGATGTACGTATATACATATTTTTATTTTATATGTGTGTATCTATATTTGAAAAATTTCTTGTAATTTTTATTGAAATAAATTTGTATATAAACAAAATATTTTGGTAAAAAAACAAAAAGGAATTATATGAATTTCTATTTTTAGAAACAGACAACATAAAATTTTACATATAACAGAAAATATCAACTCCTACTGAATGTCTACAAATTTTTGTAGTTTGCTTTTTGAATGAGTGATTCAAATATATTTATATTTCTATGAATTTCAATTAATTCTACATTTAAAAACAAACTCGACGTATTACTTTTCAAATAAACTACAACCGGTAACGAAAAATATATTGTGAGTGTAAAAATGGAATATCTCTTGATTTTGACCTGATCTACGGCCCAAAATTAAGTTGGGGTGTTTCACGTATGTGCATAGCTTTCGTTACTTTTTGAAGAGGATAAAATGTTTTTTTTTTAATTTCAAAATAAATGTTAATTTACACACTTAAATTTGTGTTTTCTATTTTTACAAAACCCTCCTCAGGGACAAAATTTGCAAATTGTTGTTTGCATCAAAAATACGTAGGCGACAAATTTGGCTACAGTTACTTGTAAGTAACAAATTCTTTCAAAACATGTTTCTACAACTTTCAGCCATTAATTGTGAAAATAATTTTTGTTTTAAAAACCATATTTAAAATTTATTAGGTTTTTATCGTTTTCGAAAAAATGAGTTGTTGGCGCTTACTAAGAGGAAACGCGACGATATGTGCAATACTAAAGAGAAGCCATATTTTTGCATTGTGAACTGTGTGCTTGGGGTTGTTTATCTTGTTGCAAATAGTAGTCGTCAGCTCAAACAATTTTTGATGCAATTTCCTGCAGATTTTAAAATATCTTAATAAGCATATTGGTTAATTGTATTTCCAATAAATACAACATTTACAACTTCCAACGATGATGTGCAGCCGCATACCATAACACCTCCCCCATCCATGTTTTACAGTCTTTACCGTGTTTTGCTTTCAAATCTTATTTTTTTCTACACCACACTTCTAAAGGGTCATCAGAACCAAATATATTGTATTTCGATCGATCCAGATTTCTTGGTGCTTATTCAAAAATATTTTTGCCATACCTATGCGCTTGCTTTTGTTGACTTTAATTATTTTTTTAGGCACATGCCATTATACTTTTAATAGCTAAACATATTTGGACAGTTTATCGGTAATTGGATTTTTCTCAACGGTACGCTTTATTTGTACTTCATATATGTCAGTCAAGTTTAATGGCCGACCATCTACAGGCCATCGTTTGATTTGCCTTAAATACATTTTCTCACCGCAGAAAAACTTCGGTTCACTATTTGACAATTCGATAAAAATTATTCTCTTCTCATGAGTTAGCTTTTTGCTTGGTATTATTTTGCTTTTTAAAGATATATGAAAGTTATATATAACTTAAGAAATTTAATTAGTTTATATTTTTCATGGTAATTACGATGCTGCATGTACAATACTGAATTTTGATTCTCTGTGATTTCTGATGTACTGTTAATCCACATAAACAATAAGTGTGTCCTTAATTTTGCGTTGTCATATTATGAGGTAATATGAATGTTCTAATATTTTTTTAGGGAAGCAGTCTTAATGTTTTTAATTAAAAATAAAGCACACACTTTGTATTAAAAATAAATATAGATTTTATCTTAACATATTTGCTCAAACAAATATAAATTGGTAAAACGAATGTGTCCTTAGTTTTGCCAGATACTGCATATTGTTGGGAAAAATGATTTCACTTTAACGCACTCAATTGTAATAACAAAAATACTTGAAGAAAAATTGCCAGTTTAAAACTTAACACTTTATTTGAAACTAAAATTACACATTTCCCAAACTACAATTGCACCAAATACGCAAATCATTATAATTATGATAGTGCTGAAATCATATTATATAAATTGTTGTGAAAAATCCCTAAAAATAAAACTTTGTCAATACTACTTATTCATATAATAAAAAAAATCTCAACCAAATTATAGTCACATACACCACGATTCGTTGAACATAAATATATTTTGAAAACACTCATACATAATATTAAAGTGGAACAATAACTTCCAAAATACCGACTGCATGCACCATCAACAGCAATACATTCTCAATAGTATTTACTGCAATCTAACGGTATATAATTTGATGTCTTTTTTAAGATTTCAAAAGTTTGCATATTTAATATATACCCAATATATTCAATATATATATTATCTGAGTGTGTGCACGTGTAAGGCTGTACAATAAAACACACACTAATTTACAGTCATCTTCAGATAAACGAAAACAACATTGATTTTATTAAGAGGTAGAAAATTTAGACAAAATCATAGAAATTCGCATATATAAAAAATAAGAAAATTCACCCAAAAAATTACGCAAAAGCTTCAAAAAATAAAATGAAAATGCACCAAAATCCAAAACAACGAGCCTCTGTCAACAGCAATCGAAAAAATTATCCAATCCGAATTTAAAAAAATCTTTCAATGGAGCATATAAAATGTTTACTCGCAAAGAAAAAATATGTTTTAAGAGCATCATATTCTGGTTGATAATACGAAACTATTATTATCAGTTATACAAACACGATCCTAACTGATCATTGGACATGATTTTATGATCTTTTAAGAATATATTTTGATCACTAACCATTCACAGTCACATATGATGAATTCACGCTTCACCGAAATCTCGTTTAAAATCGAGTTAAATCTAGTTTCAAATTACCTCCGTTACGAAACTGCTTAACTGGATTTCGATTTTATAATCACAACATTTTGTTTTCTTACAAAACAAAAAAAAAATAATATTAAATCTGTACTTAACTTTACTTTCAATTCACAACTTAATTTTACTGGATCTATAGTAGTATTGTAAGTTTAATTATAGTATTGTTAAGTTTAATTACACGATTTCCAAAATATTTTCAAACACAATATTGCTGAATGTTGTGTAAATATAATTATGAAACTGTTTTTTCGGAAAAACTGATAATGAAGCTATTTTTTTTTTTCAAATCTGGGTTTAAAAACAGTTATGACCAAGATTTTCGTCAAAATCCTTTATGTCGAGATTTCGCGCATAGTGTTCAGTAGTAGACCATATTTTTCCTCTCTGTGTGAAAGTTGTTCAGAGATTTGTCATACCATAAAATGATCGTAAAATTTTTTGAATCTGTAAAAATTTATAAATATTTTTTTTTTAATTATTTGAATTTATGTTGAGAAAATTACGCCGTACGACAAACATAATAAAAGTTATCATTTCATTTAAACGTCACAAATAATATAAAGTTATTTGAAAACTTTTTAAATCGTGCAAGCGATTTTTGTTTTGAAATAAATCATTTGCCTACGGTTCTTTAAAAGATCTGCATTTCTTTATAGTAATTAACATGAATAATCAATCATGGTTTAAAAACATTTTATTAAAAAATTCGAGGTCGCTTTTGCTTTAAAATACACAATACACCTGTTACTAGTCTTTCCAATTATTCGACCCTGCCGGTTAATCGTTTAGGTCGTTATTCGAAAAATTAAGAAAATTGATTAATCGGTTATTCGGATCGATTAATCAGAAAAATAGGCGATTAATCTTTTAATGCAAAATAAATGTATTTATTTCATAAATAAGAACACAGAGCTGCTTTTTGCTTAAATATCAAGTTAAGTCTATTGCATTGGTTTCTAAGGTGTTTGTTTAAGACATTTAAAAGCATAATGAGATTTTTAAAGAATCATGCCTTATAATCTTGGATTTTTTAAGAGTATTCTGACAACTTTTAAGGGAGAAGTAAGTTTTAGGCGATGTAAGCCCTTAAATACACAGTGTAGATAGCGTTTTACCGAAGTGGGTCATTTTATCGATAAAGCTAATTTTTATTTTCTTTATATGACACTGTCCAGTATAAAAAAATAGAAATGCCTTAAGAAACAAGAGCTGGCTTCAAAAAAAAAAAAAATCGATATCAAATTCTGAAAATTATGGTGTAAATACTTTTAGAAAAATTCACAAACAAAGTTAGATAGAACTGCCACTGTTCCTGACTCTTTCACTACCTAGTTTAAGCTTCAACAGGTTATCTTTAGAAAAGATATAAAAACCACGCATATTCCTGACAAGTCTTTACCGATTTTTTTGTGTTTGTGCATAAGTGAATTCTTAAATATTTTTGACTAAACAACTTAATTCTACTAAAGATCATACTTCATCAAAATTTGTTGATAAATCAAATTAGAAACTAGATAGAAATAATTTTAGATTATTTTAGACCTTGTCACGTGTTTCAGTTAAGGAGAAAAATATATATTTTAATTGGTTTTTTTTTAAAGCTCTTCTTAGAGGCTCTAGCTTTTCTAAAACTTCGCGTTCTGATGAAATCTTTTGTCAGCTCGAAATACACACAAAAAACAAATTCATACTATTTATGAATATTTTATGAAAATTTGCCAATGTACTAATTTAAGAACTTTTTCATAAAATCAGGTTGTATTTATGAATAGATTATTAAAAAAAATACTGGGAAAGTTTTTGTACTCCTTTATTATGAAATGGTTCTTAAAATATATGTATATATACTTATTATTTACGAAAAAGTACTTAAAAAAAAATTTGCCAATGTGCAAAGTCTTATTATTAAGGAACGAGTGCATAAACACATATAATACTTGGAATTTAGTTGGGAAATAATTCATATTATAAATTTATTTTATGTACCTATTCATATAAGCTAGGAAACTCTCCATGACATAAATAAAAATGATCTGTGTATTGTTTTTTTTTAGAGTTTTATTATTATTTTTTCAAGAGTTTGAATTTAAAGTTAACAAAAAAAAAATAATTATTAAAATTAGGTAAAAAATATCAAAAAAAAAAAATAAAATATTATATATAATATTAAGTATTTCATAATATTTCGTAATTCTGAACCCGTTCTTAAAGCATATGAACATGTTTCTATTATGTATGTCCGCCGTCATCGAACAACGTAGTGAATTGTAGAACCATTTTCGAGTTATGAAATTTTCATAATATTTCAGAATTAAGACATATTAAATATGATTTTTTTTCTTTATGAATAATTATGATCGAGTTTATAAAAAAACACTGGGAAGTTAGGAACACTTCATAAATAGTAAGTAAGCTTCATATATAATATAACGTTTAAAATTATGAACAATTTTCATAAATAATTATGAATTTTATTTTTTTGTGTGTACATGAATACGGAGGTTGAAAGCTCTATTTAAATTTTTTGGACATAAATACAAAAGTTTATATTATTTAAAACTTATTTTTTAAAGGAGTTGAAACAAATATAAAAATTGTGTATAATATTTCCTAAAGCCTACAGAATATTAATTCAGTCGATTTGTAAATAGTTTCTACGATTTTCTTTCCAAGTTAAGAAAATTGGAAGTTTTAAGAAAACTAACAGAAAAATTCATATTAAAAATTTATCCGGTTATCGACCTATTTTAATCGGTTATTTGGGTCGAATAATTACTTGAGTTTTAAATTATCAGGAATCGATTTACAGAATTGAAAATACTACCTGTCACACATCATCTCAATTTCACAAAGAAAATCCAACAAAAATTTGGATATGGCTGTTTTATTAATCAACTGTAATTTCCACAAAAAAAAAATAAAATTTGATAAGCGATTCATTTTTCGTATTTAATTTTTGGGTGATTTTTATTAACGAAAATGAACCCAATATGAAATTGCGCCCAAATTTGTTTGAACAACTTTTGGTGATTTTTTTATTCTTATTTTCGTGCCATTTTTATGAGTGATTTTGTCTGTAGAATAAAAATCCAAATTCTCCCTGATGCGATTTGTCTTAACTAGTTTCTTACGTACATCACAACATTAAATTAGAAATTTTGCAAAATAAAATTGGTTTAAATTTTTTAAATATTTAATATAACCTTTCCAAATATTCGATGTTGATGACCAGTATTTGTTTAAAATATTCTATTGATACGCTATTAAACAAAGGTAAACAATATTATTAAAACTTATTTTACCTGTAACAAATAATAAAAAAGATTTAGCAAAAGAAATTAACCACCAAAAAATGCAATAACTCCCAAAATTAAATGAAAATTATATAATCTCGCAACAATATTAATTTTGAATTTTATTTCATTGGAGGTTGTTTCATAATAAAATTATTTCTTGGACATTATTTAATTAATTCACTTTGTGGCTTATTACATAGTGCCGTCGTAATAAAATGTATTAGTGGCACAATTTAAATATACTGCTTCAACCGTTATTCTATTGTTTTAAACAAAAAAGTTGGAATTTTGGTTATAACAATTAATCAGTCCGCTTTAATAATTAATTTTTAATTCATTTTTTCATTGAGTCCAGACCTGGCAATTTACTCCCTTTACCAAAAATAAATGCATGAAAAGGGATTTAAAATTCCTGCAGAAGTATTCAATTAGTTCAAAATATACATTTCTGCGATAACAATGTCGGATTGAAAATATGTTTTAAAAACTGTTTTTTAAAAATGCAATATTTTATACAAGCAAAAAATTATGTGAAAAAATAAAAGCTAAAGAAAATGTAAACATTTTTTTTATTTCTGCGGTTTTAAAACGAAAATTCAGAATGACTCTCGCAACAGATTTGTATGCCAAATATATAATAAAATTAATTTTTTTTTTCAAATATACTTTTTTTTTTAGATTGCAAATTTATTTTTAAATTTTTTCATTATCTTACTATCTTAATAATATCATGTAGAATTTTTTCTTAAAATTAACCCAACTTCATCTAGCAAGAGCAGACTGTTTACCAAGTTTTTCAGACATGAAACACTTTTTAGTTTGTCGTTGTTTCAGCGCATTTTATAGTGATTTTAATGTATGAATATGTAGACATTTCAAATTGTATCTGTATAGAGGAATTTAAAAATAATATGCAATCAGCACTATACAAAGTCACGTTTCATCACAACATTATCAGGTTATTTAAACACATATTCATAGGGTTTTTTTTTCCTAAAACTTTTGCAATAAATTTCTGTACATTATTTAAACTGTCCCATTCAAAACCGAGTTTAAAAAAGGCAATTCATATATACATTTTTTGGACGAAATTTTCTCTAAAGTTTTAGTAACACAGTGCGTATGATTATTTTTCATAAATTCATATTACTCATACGCTAATAATACGTATGGTTAAGAATAACATATGGCATGCGTTTCAATATGCCTTAAAGCTTTTTACATTCCGTGTTTTAGATATTTTTCTAAAAATGTTTGGTTTTAAAACTAAATTTGCAATTATAATTTTAAATTCCCACCAGAAAATTATATTATCAGACTTAGCAGTACATATTTGTTTTCTACATCAATTACATAATAAAATTACATGAAATCTCAAAAAGACATTAAAAATTTGTATACTATTTAAATCAAAATTCATATTTTTTGACAGTTATTTACCATACAGAGTGCGAGAATAGGCAGGTACCCACACCAGTTATAAATATTACATATTTTTTGTAACTAAAAGAAATTTGACAAAATGTTAAGTGCATTAGATCACTTAACATTTTGTCAATTTCTAATATTTATGAAAACATACAAAATGTCAAGGTTTATTAGTATCTTAAATGGTACAAGTATTTTCATATATCTTTTTATATGAAAAACTAGAAAATGTATTTTATTCCAGACATATTGGCATCAAAGTATCTTTAAATATGATAATACATGTACAATGACTGATAATATTATAGACGACTAAAATCTTTTATTGAGAACCAAGTTTGTATAAAAAGTTAAGTTTCATTTAAACACCATACTGCTATTCAAAAGAATAAAAATCTTGGTGAAAATGAGAACGCCCTCTTAACAAGAAGCCATCAAAAATCCGAACTAATAAAATAACACCTAAACGTAGAAATCAAATAACCCACAATAAAATAAACCCCAAAAACTGAAATTAGTCGCAAGTATTATAATACCCAAAAAGCCATGAATCTATCCTCCAAAAGATGTAATATAATAAACTCCAATTAAATAAAGCCCAAAAACTGAAATAAGTACCAAGAGAAAAAACTAAGTAATACCCAAATAAAAGGAATTAAACTATTCCCAAAAGATTAAATAAAATAACTTCCAATGAAATAAAGTCCAAAAGCTGAAATAAATCCTAAGAGAAAAAAATAATCCAAATATAAATGAAATCATCCCCAAGGGATCAAGTAAAATAATTCCCAAAATTTGAAGTTCGATTTGTTAGGAAATTACACCCAAAGAAGATGTAAAATAACCTCCAATGATGAAATCTTCTGAAAAAAGTTACTAAATCCCAAAAAGAGTACTCATTTATTTTAGTCAGGTATATACTTCTAATCCCTAAGTTTTTATTGTGATTTGTCGAATTAAAATGAAACAAACATTCCAATAATTTTGATATCAGAAATTGGTTTTTATTTATTTTTTTATTATTATAATGGACATCACATACAACAAGAACTCAATCTTTTAATTACAGTATGTGATCTTATAACGATACAATCTATTTGTGATTTTTTTTTAATTTAAAGGAAACAAAATAATACTTAATTTTTTTTTAATAAAGTAATAAATACATATAAAAATAGAAAATTATATAAATACATATATGCAATACAAAATACAAAAATAACATGAAATAATGAAAAAAAAAATAATTAAAAACTTGCGAATTGTATAACGTTGCCTGTAGTTTGCAAAGCGTTAGGTAGTGAGTTCCACAGTCTTATAGTATTTGTAAAAAATTGCCACTCAGAGATTAAAGTTCGATATCTAAATTTTATGATATGTTTTCCTCTATTCGATGGTGCATATTGAATGCGATCGAATAAGTAAATTGGTTATTGAGTATAGATAATTTTATGTAGTAGTATTAATTACTTAATCTTAAGCAAATTTGTAATATAAACTCCGTATATCTTTCAGTATATCCATCATATCTTTTTATACCGTAAACATATCACAGTATCGTATTATACGTTACTACCAATCTGCTCTTACTATATGAATCGCAAAATGCAAAAATTTCACAGCCATAAAAAAACTTGGGCATTAAAAACATTTTTTCTAGAAGCACACGAATGTTTAGGGGTGTCATAGATGTTGTGAAGGGTATAGCGCTTTAAGCATTGAGAAAACTTTTCCTGAAACAGAGTTTATATGAGTGTTTCACTGAAGCGATTTATTAAAATTAATACCAAGATTCTTAGATGATTCCACAAATGCAATATTTTGATTTCCAATTAAGACCGGAATATCTACAGCGATGTTATGGTTCCTTTGGGGTATAAGCAGGCACTTTGATTTCTTTGAATTCAAGTACAATCCATTCAACGGCGCCCAAAAAAATATTCTATTTAGGTCCATAACTTGTCAATACACTCGTGTATCGATTTTTTTTTTTACAACTTAAATAAATTTGAACATCATCAGCATATATATGAATATTGCTTCGCAGAAGACGACTAGGAAGGTCGTTGATATATAATGTAAACAAAAGTGGTCCAAGAATAGAACCCTGCGGTACTTTTTTAGACACCTGCAAAGCAATATATATTGAGTACCTGACGATTACAGATTGGTAGTGATCTGCAAGATATGTTTCTAGTAGAGTTGAAGAAAAGTTAAATTTATTAGATAACGTCGTGCAAAGTATTTCATGATTAACAGAATCAAATGCTTTAGAGTGATCCAAGAGCACCAAGAAAGTAACACAACCATTATCAAGATTGCACCTGATATCTTCGGATACACTGATAAGCGATATAACACAGCTATGTCTTTCTCTAAATCCAGATTAATTCCTTTCAAGAAGCTGATGGTTATTTAAGTATTTAATTGTCTTTCAAATACTTTTGATAAATAGGGTAATATTGATATGGGACGATACTCTTTTGCAGTTTTAGGTTATGGGATGACCTTTGCATACTTCCAGCAACTTGGAAAGTGACTGGTGGTGATTATAGTATTGAAGTTGTGAGTAATATGAGCTAATAACTTAGATAGAAGAAGTTTTATGAATTTTTGATGGATCTGATCAAACCCGATTGCATTAGACGTCACAGTTAAACAACGCGAAAATACGTTAGCTTGAATTACGCAAGAAAATTCAAATTCCGGGGATTGTAGTAGTGGATGTGATGGTACTGCCGATTCATCTACATACACTTGATTATTAGCTCTATTGATATTCATGGGTGTACTTGTAGGAATATTAATAAATGATTCATATTATTCATTAACATCAATATTACAAACAGGAGTCAGTTTGCTCCCAATCCCAATTTCCCTGATTATTTGCCATTTCCTCTTTGAGTCAACAGTTGATCTAAAGCGATTTGCATAATAATTTGTTTTCGCATTTCTAATGCTTTTATTAACATCTAGACGAGCTCTACGGTATTCTTCATGTAACTCAGAAGTTTTAAATTCTTGTTAGTGTAAAAACTTAAAATTATCCCTTCCTAAAGCAAGGGCTGGATCAGCCACTAGTTTAATAGCAATCACTTACTATCGTATACTTTGCCATTTTTTATTAAAATTAAAGTTTGCTTAATGAATTTATATTTTTTTTTTGTTCTCTAAAAAATAATTATTACTAATTTCTTCTACACTTAGAAAAAAAAGTTGGAAGAAAATTTTGTAAACAGTTTTCAATCGCACTCTACTATTTTTGTACTGATTTTTAGTGAAAAATTATCATTTAGCAAATCTTTTTGCTATTTACATTTTACGAATTACAGAATTTTTACATAATATTTACAAATTTTTGTTGCTAATTTCAGAAATCATTTTACAAATTTTTGAAAAACGATTTGCTAAAATTAGCAAATAATATTACTAATTTTAAAAAAGTGGATATTGACGGAAATGTTATTTCTAATAAAAACTTACACATACAAACTAAAATTTCCTTAAAATGTTACATATATTAAAAAAGGGATCGGAAGTGAAGATACCGACTCATATCTAAAAAGAGGACATCCACTTAAAATAGCACTAAAAAGGTTTTTTGATTCTAAAAATCCGCCCTAAAAACAATTAAAATTTAACCTTAAAAGTAAAAAAAAAAATTGACCAAAATATTTTTCAAAACAGAAATTACCAAATAAAAACAAAAAAATTAATTCGTTTTTTAAAAATTATAATCAAAATTTTTGATGCTCGATAAGAAAAATTAATTCAAAGCTTTTTACTAATATTAATAATATTTAGTAATTTTTTTTGCTGATTTTAGCAAACAGATTTTAAATTTCACTTTACAAAAAGTCTACTAAAATTTAGTAGCGGCTTCTAATTTTTCTACTAATTTCATTGTACGTGTAGTACATGTGTTGCTAAGATTAGCAAAAAATACCGCTGGGCTCAAATTAGCAGAATTTCCCGTAATAACAGCATAAATTTCAGTTGCCATTACATTAGTTTTTTTGGTGAGTGTATCCGAATTGAAACTCGTGAAGGTCTTCCAGCTGTTATTCCAGGAACCATCGATCCGATGCGGTCTATGACTAACCACGACATACATGTGTCATAACATGAAATACAGGCATTTCTAGGAATTTGGCTAACTGCATTACAAGAAATCTTATAAAACTTTTATATGTAACAAAGTATGTACCCCTTTATCAGTTTAATGACAAAAATTACTAGATCAATCATTCTTGGAAAAATATGGAATTTTTTTTTCCTTAAAATAATATACATTTCTTTTTGTACTCTTTAAACTCCTAACAAGAGATAAATAACAAAAATATTTCTCCCCTTCTGTATATTTTTTTATGTTTTATGTTTCTCCTATCAATTCCCATATCAAAATATGATATTTTCATGTAATTAAATTTTTGTTTGTATGTAGGTTTCTATTTGTAAAAGTACCATTACTCAAACAAATAATCTCAATCAGTGTTGGAAATATCAAAATGCAAGTTTTTATCTTACAGAGAAGTTATCCCCGCAGTCATACCATATTTTCGATGAAAGTTGTTTATATGATGAAAATATTAGCGGCCAAATGTCATAACTAGAGTCTAAAGGGGACATTAAAAAGCATTGACTTGTTTGTATGGGAACATGAAAATACCATATTTGTCTACACTCAGAAAAAAAGTTAGTAAAAAATTTGTGAACGGTTTTCAATCCCACTTCACTATTTTTGTACTGATTTTTACATTTTACAAATTACAGAATATTTAGAAATTTTTGTTGCTAATTTCAGAAATCATTTTACAAATTTTCGAAAACCGATTTGCTAAAATTAACAAAAAATATTACTATTTCTAAAGAAGTGAATATTGAAGGAAATGTTATTTCTAATTAAAACTTACACCTACAAACTTAAATTGCCGTAAAATGTTACATGTATTAAAAAAGGATCGGAAGTGAATATACCGACATCCATTTAAAATAGCACTAAAAAGTTTTTTTAGTTCTAAAAATCAGCCCTAAAAACAATTAAAATTTGATCTTAAAAGTTAAAAAAATTGACTTAAATATTTTTCAAAAAGGAAATTACCAAATTAAAACAAAATAAAACAAAATAAAATATTCGTTTATGTTTTAACAACTTTTAAGATTTTTAAGCCTTTGATTTTTTTTTTAATTTTGTCTAAAATATTTTTTGAAAAAAAAAATAATAAAATAAAAAAAAAATTTACTAATTCTTTTTGCTGATTTTAGCAAACAGGTTTTAAATTCCACTTTGCAAAAAGTTTACTAAAATTTAGAAGAGGCTACTAATTTTTCTACTAATTTTATTGTACTACACGTCAGCAGATATGTGTTGCTAAGATTAGCAAAAAATACCGCTGGGCTCAAATTAGCAAATTTTCCTGTAATAACAGCAAAATTTTCAGTTGCCATTACAGACTTTTTTTGGTGAGTGTAAAGTTTGGATTCAGAGTTGCTTCATATTGAAAATATTATAAATATGCGCAAATAAGGTGCTTCACAAAAAGCCGTCTGAAAGCAGAAAAATTATAAATGTCGCTTAAAGGAGAAAAATCCCTTCGATTAAATAGAGTGCTGTATTATTTTATAATTTATATTTTTAAATATTTTTCCTTTTACTTCTTTCTTTTAGAAAAATATATAAAATTAAAAAAAAAAATATATATGAAAATTAATACTTTTTAACCCCTACACCTGAGACGGGGTCAATAACACGGATTTTTTTTAATTTTTTCTCCTCTATCATATTTTTCTCCTCTAACATATTTTATAATAATCAGTGGGTGACACCGAGGTATTTTCCTTGTTAGTCATATACTCGAATACGAATATAGTATTCCCTAAATTATGATGTTGTCTTTGGGATAAAACCAAAAAAGGAATTTTCATTTAGCTAGAAGCTTTTTGTGAGGCAAATATTAACATTAATACAAACAAACAATTACACTAATACGTATGTGTGCAGAAAAGAGTGAACCGAAACTTTAAAATTGTAAAATCTTAAAGTAGTGCGAATTTGTTAAAAAAAATTAGTTGTCTTTAAAAAAAAAATTACATTAAGGTTATTCAGCACATACGCGACGAGTTGTCAAAATTGCGGATTTTCGTAAAATTCCAAAAAAAATTTTAATGCTTAACTTTAGAGAAGCTTAAACAGAATATGGCGAATATTTCATTAGGAATAATTTTTAGAACATTCCTGATGGAAACGAAGCTGTCACAGTATACGTCACTGGTCCATTGGGACAACGACCGGTACTCGGACAGGTTCTTTTATATGAAAGGGACTGGGATTTTTTTTAACAGGGTTTATCATAGGAAGGGGTAAATTGAGCTTTGTAACATGTCACTAGATTGACGCAGAAGAACCTGTTACAGAACTGAAGCGAAAAACCAATCATAAGACCAACGCATAAGACACACACAGAACTAACGCAAAGGTATGAGTCTAAAAATAAATTTTCACTCAATTTATCAAAAAAAAATATTATAAAAAGAATTTTTGCTTATTAGGAAAACGCTCGAGCATCTATTTAATTGTTGTCGATGCATACATATAACCTGTTTTGATTTTTTGTTCAAACAAAAACAAAAGATAGATTATACAGTGCAAAAGATAAAAAATGGAAAACCCTAGCACTACAAAAAATAATGTTCACTAATTTAGTGACATGTCCTTGAATAAAATGTCATGTGATTTAAGGTCAATTAATTCATCATTCCCCGTAGGAAAATACTTAAATAAGGTATTTTAAAAATATTATAAATTGAAAATCGAGTTTCCAAAATTTCGGAGAACTTTTTAAATAACTCAAAATATTGTAGCTCATTCGTTTTAAAGTGGACCAACATTAATTAGAAGTTCTGCGTTGTGAAATATGTAAATATTGGCAGACAAAAGTGCAAAGAGTTCAAACATACATCAATTTTAAATATTATTACACTTACCAAAAAAAATCTGTGAAGACAACTGAAAATTTTGTTGTTATTACGGGAAATTTTGCTAATTTAAGCACAGGGATATTTTTTGGTAAACCCGTTTGATATGTAGTACAATGAAATTAGTAGAAAATATTAGTAGCCGCTACTAAGTTTTAGTATATTGCTGTAAACTGCAATTTGAAATCGATCTGCTAAACTCAAAAACAAATTTTACTGAAAATTAGTGAAATGGAAAGTTAAAAAACCGCTACTAAATATTGATAAAAATTCTGTACAAAGTTTATTAAAATATATAAGCTCTCAAACTCAATGAATTGTTAAATATAGAAAAATTGTTATTTTTAAATTAATGATTAAAAATGCACAACTGAGTTATTTTTAAATACACTTGTTGCACTTTAAAGCTGCTAATTTATTTTGAAATTGTCTTTAAGAAAAAAAATAACAAATTTATTTTTTTTTTTTGTTAAGCAGCAACATTTTTTTATTTTATTTATTTTTTTGTCAAAAAATATTAAAAACATAAACGAATTTATTATTTTGTTTTAATTTGTTAAGTTTTTATTGGAAAATATTTTAGAGTCAAATTTTTTAATTGTTTTAAGGTCTGAGTTTTTAAACTTTTTAGTGCTTATTTAAGTAGAAGTCCTATTTTTGAACATGAGTAGGTTGTGAAAAGTATCTTCACTTCCGATCCCTTTTTTCAGCCTATGAAACATTTTACGGTAATTTAAGTTTGTAGGTGTGTATAATTTTTTATTATCCCCTTTATTAAAATAAGTAAATTTTTTTTTGCTAATTTTAGCAAATCGGTTTTCAAAAATTGGTAAATGATTTCTGAAATTAACAAGAAAAATTTGTAAATATTTTGTAATAATTCTGTAATTTGTAAGATGTAAATAGCAAAATAATTTTCTAAATAATAATTTTAAAAATTAGTACAAAAATATTAAATTATTATTAACAACCGTTTACAAATCTTTCTATTAACTTTTTTTTTGCTCAGTGTACATATTTTTCACAATATTTCATGCTCTTCATGCAACTAATTGGCATAATTTTATATTTTTTGGGTCACTCTAATGTGAAACAAATATAATCTAATAGAATGCATAACACTATTTTCTAATTACATTTCATGGGCAGTTAAGTGATACCAGTAATATTTTTTAAAAGAAATTTGAGTTCTGAAAATTGATAAAAAGCATTAAAAATTAATTACTACAGAAAAAGCTTCATCATATATTTCATAAATATAAGTAAAATCATCATAGATTTTCGTTCAAAGTAACACTTCATAAATATTATAAAAATGTTTCATAAAAATGCAAATTGATTATATGTTTTCTGCTGATTTATAAAATTTTCCTAAACATTTAATTATGATCTCGAATATGATAATTTATAAAATATATAATTAAAACATGAAGATTGAATAATATACACTCAGAAAAAAAAGTTAGTAGAAAAATTTGTAAACGGTTTTCAATCCCACTTCACTATTTAAATACTGATTTTTAGTAAAAAAATTATTATTTAACAAATCATTTTGCTGTATACATTTTATAAATTACAGAGTTTTTACAGAATATTAACAAATTTTTGTTGCTAATTTAAGAAATCATTTTACAAATTTTTGAAAACCGATTTGCTAAAATTAGCAAAAAAAATTACTAATTTTAAAAAAGTGGATATTGTAGAAAATATTATTTCTAATAAAAACTTACACCTACATACTTGAATTGCCTTAAAATGTTACATAGATTAAAAAAGGGATCGGAAGGTAATATACCAACTCATGTCTAAAAATAGGACATCCACTTAAAATAACACTAAAAACTTTTTTTAGTTCTAAAAATCAGCCCTAAAAACAATTAAAATTTGACAGTAAAAGTAAAAAAAAAAAATATTGTCTAAAATATTTTTCAAAACAAAAATTAATTTTGTATAAAACAAAATTTTGTATAATTTTGTATAAAATATTTTTAAAAAAAAAATAAAAAAATTTGATGCTCGATAAAAAAATAAATTCAAAATTTTGTACTAATACTCACAATATTTAGTAAATTATTTTTGCTGATTTTTGCAAACCGGTTTTAAATTCCGCTTTACAAAAAGTTTACTAAATTTTAGTAGCGGCTACTAATTTTTCTACTAATTTCATTGTACTACACATCAGCAGACATATGTTGCTAATGTTAGCAAAAAAATACCGCTGGGCTCAAATTAGCAAAATTTCCCGTAAGAACAGCAAAATTTCCAGTTGTCATTACAAACTTTTTTTTGGCGAGTGTATACAGAATTTAAATTTTCCTAAAATTTTATGATGAATTTTTTAAAAAATATTAAGTAAAATTTACGAAATTGTTCTTCACATTTATAAAGAAGTATCATCATATTTAATTATTAAGGTAAATAAATATACAAACTCAATGAGAATTAAGAAAGCAGTGTTCTGCAACCGAAGTAACTAGTTTCTTAAAGTTCTTTAATAAATTTTGTATAAATTAATAAAGATTTAAGTAATATTTGTTTTTAAAATTTTTATGAAATATTTTATGTTTTTAAAAACTTCATAAACACAGGGCGGAACAAAAACCATTATTCGATTTTCTTTCGCTTTAACTTCTGTTTAAAGTAAAAACCCATTTGGTTTTATTATTATTATTATTATTATTATTATTATTATTATTATTATTATTATTATTATTATTATTATTATTATTATTATTATTATTATTATTATTATTATTATTATTATTATTATTATTATTATTATTATTATTATTATTATTATTATTATTATTATTATTATTATTATTATTATTATTATTATTATTATTATTATTATTATTATTATTATTATTATTATTATTATTATTATTATTATTATTATTATTATTATTATTATTATTATTATTATTTATTAGATACATAATTAATTATAGATCTAATATAATTTAAGGAGCACTAGCTACATAGGCTATCAGCTCTAGTTTTAATTTGTTAATATTTATTCACACTTACAAAATTTTCTTTTTATTAATTGTGGTAAGTTATGTTTGACAGACTGCTGCCGCACTGTGTCTCAGGAATTAAATTCGTTGGCCAAATCCTAAATTTTTTATTAACATCGACTTCGCAAATTTTAACGTCATTTAATAGTAAACGTATCAAAACTAAGGTAGCCAAAACATTAGGTAAAATTAGGTAATTGTGGGAATTGCATGTTGTTAAAGTTTTGTATTATTTCAAAAAAAAAAAGTGATATTTTTATAAATTATGAGACAAAAATTATCATTCCTCGCAAGTTATCATCGATAATGAACTGAGCAGTTTTTTTTGCAAGTTTGGTAGAATTCTTCAAAAAGTGCTATGAGCGACCACTGTACCATTTATATTTATGGTGTTATGAAATATTTTTTAAACTTCAGTATTTTTGACAAATTTAAATTTTAGAGAAATAGAACTTTTAAAGGTCAAGAGAGATCAAGAAAACTAAACCACTCAGATAAAGGTGAGAGTGTCCTCTTTAAATCTGTACAAACATTTGTACCCGTCTGGATTCGCCCGTAGAACACTTTTTTAATTTTAATGAAATTACTAAAAAAAATATTATTCAAATGACGCAGTGGCGTCATCCGTGTAACTTTTGAACGGATTAAGGTATTTTAGTAGTTGTTTTAATAGATAGATTATTCCTTAAACTCTTCTTCAGCTTTAATTTCATTAAAATCGGTTTAGCAGTTATTCAGGAGTTCAAGGTCAAAGTAGAAATTTTTTATTTTTTAACGTTTAGCGGGAAAATGTGGGTTCTTTTGCTTATATAATATTTTGTATGGATCTATAGCGATCGACGTTCACCGTTATAGCGTTAGCATCGGTTTATTGGAAAAAATAATGACCAATCACTTTTACAAAGTAATTGCACACCACATGGTATCTTTGAGAGAGTGTTATGGTGCTTGATGAACTATGTGTGGATTTTCCGTCCCCCAGAACCGAGAATTTTGCTACTGACGTGACCGGTGAGATAGAAATGAACCTTAAAAATCACCAACACCATTGAGGAATTATTATGCGCACTCATCCTTATGCGTGTGTTCTTGAGGAACATAACAATTTACTATAAATTTTACGCGTGTCTACTTCACGAATGTCAAAACCAAACTGACATACGATAGAATTTGCAAAAATGCAGCACTTTTAAGTAGGGTGATACTTATTTCCCCACCTTTTTTGATGACGAATTTATACAAATGATTTATGAAACACATTTATCAAAAGGAAGAAATTTTTTCCCTGGGTGCAGTTGTATTTTTAAGATATTATGATTTCAGTTTTTTTTTCAGATATTTTGCAGGGATTTTTATTTGGGAATCTTAATGTTACTAGTTATTAAATTCTTGTTCGTTTATTTTGTGAGATCATACAATGAAGTTCAAACTCAAGTTTGAAAAGTCAATAAATTTTTAAATGGTGTTTACTTTTTTAAAGCCACCATCTATTTTAGCCCTATGTTAATAAAGTGAAGGAAATAAATTCTTCAAAGGAATATAATGTAATAACAAAATACATACAATTCCTCTGCCATAATTTTTTCGGTCGCCTTATAAAAAGAGGGGGATACTTTCGATTTTAATTCTTTATTTTTTAACAAACTTAATAACTACAGTCAAAATTCAAACTAGCAAAAAACTATAACAAAAACTAAAAAAAACAATGTTTTAAATACTTTCCAAACTTCAACCCCCAATGAAATACAACAGCTTTTGAAATCATTTTTATTCACTAGGAAAAACTTTGGCAAATTGTTTTGATAACATTTGATATGCACTCGAATGTCCCAGTAAATTATGTGTAAACTATTAACGACTCTAACATAACAATTGAAAACTAATTCCAGTACTGACAAAGAAAGAGTTTCTTAACTCATTACGTATCAAAATTTGTTTTGATATTACTGCCAGAAGAGAATCATTTGTTGTTTAAGAAAAAGTGCAGATTTTCGAAAATATAATTTTCAAAAATTTATAACTGGGTTGTCGATATCCTCCTCAATGCTTACCAGAAAGTTTTGTTAAATATATTAAATAAAAAAGAAAATGCAAGTATTTTCAAGTACATACATTAAAATTACTGAATAAGTTTGAACACTCTTGGAGAATCTAAAGTAATAATGAATGCAATTTCATTATTTTTTCTATTCATTTGTGTGGGTGTATAATATTTGTTTAGGTAATGAACAGTAAGAGTATAAACGAGCAAAGGGGCTGCATAATTGTCAGTTAAATAAAATTGGTAACAATTTTTTCTTTTTTTTAGAAAAATAGATTCTTCTTATTTGAGGCATTGAAAAAACAAAAAGGATCAGGAAGGTATGTCGCGGATGCATAAATTTAGCATATATGTAAAATAGTTTTCTGATCTAAGAGTATGGTTTTTTGTAGTTGCAGTATTGGTAAATGTAGTGAATGATTAGAAAATTCTAACAACTATGTAGCGAATAATAAAAAAAAAGTTTATTGATTTTATTAACTGCAATAAAAATAACTTTTTTCAAGGCAAAAGCATACTGAGAAAAATCGAAAAATTATTAAGTGTATTTTCGAACATAAAATCTTGGATAATTTCCTTCTTAATTTTAACGAGCTTTCCAACAGACCTTAAACAGAAAAATACTTGCATAAATCTAAATAATAAAAATAAAATATTTATTAGTAGTATTTTTTTTTACAGATAAACACTATAAATAGAAACAAGTAGTTTTCAAAAATTTGCATTTTTGATTCAAAATATCTATGAAATTTGACAATGTACACAGAACAACGTATAACAAAATTTTTAATAATTAAAATTATTTGTTAAAATTCAAGTTCGATTTCTAAGATTTTTTTATTTGAAATGTTTGTAAATAAAATAAAAATTGAAGTTACAAATATAAAAAATAGTTTTTTGTATTTAAAAATTATATTGTTGGTGCTTTTTTAAATTTTTTTTTATTTTGAATTACAAAAATATTTTATGAATGATGTTTAATATTTTTTTAAATTATTATAAATTTTTTTTCAGTGTATTTTTACATCCGTACAAGGTTAAAGTAACGTGATAGAATTAAAATATCAAGTTAACAAGTGTGTTCAGTAAACTAAAAAATTTAGTACAAGTGCTATTAAATTGAATATAAAGGTAAAATACAAGTAGTTTTGTTAATCACAAATAGGTAAATTAACACTTTTAGTCCCACTCTTTTCTGCCGGGAATTTATATTAAATATAAATTTATTTTATATCAAAAAAACAGATTTTTTACAAAATCAATTTTGCCTCAGCGCTAAATATTGTTGGAGGCTAGTAGACAAATAAATATATACATTACTTCTTAACCCTTTAATCACTAAGACCGTCTACAGAAGGTCATCACTAAAGTCCAATTATATCCAAAGCAATATTTTTGGTGCACTAATCGCCAACGACATTTTTGTCAGTTTGAATTTACCTATCAAACAGTGCCGGTTTAAACGCGCTCAGTTGAATAGTTTGATAGATAAACCCATTTCTTTCAAGATTTTTGTCAAAACAGACACGAAAATTATTTATGATTTTGGTGCAAAATTAAAATTAAAAAAAAAAACATACTTTCCAACAGCTCAATCGACTTGAAATTTCTTTTAGTAAGTAGCCTTAAGTTGTATTTTAATCATTTGTTGCGGTTTGATTTGTGAAATAATTTTTTTTGTTTAATTCGAGCTTTTTGTCTTTAGGTGATCTTTCTTTTTTTCAACTGGCGCTTTCAGGTTACATTTTTTTGACGGACTTCACATTCGTGTTTTTTAGTCCAAAATGTTACTAGAACCAAAATTTCATAAGAAAACACCTCGTATTTTGACTTCGGTGGTTAAAGGTTTAAGCAGCTACCAATATTGAAATTTTTAATGCACCTTATTTCTGTTACATATCTCGCTATTCCTTTTGCCTGAAGATTACAATAAGTATAAAAAATAATTCAGTATGCTTCATCAATTTCATATTACCCAATATTTAATTCATTTTCTTTAATCTTACAATGAAAAAATATTTCGATTTTATTGTTTATATATGTAGTTTTATAGCAGTACTAAAATATCATGACGAAATAGAAAGACATTTTGTTGATTTTTGCTAGTTGTTGAATTTATATTTTATGTATTAAATGTCCTTAAAGGCTGCTTGAATTTCTGGTTATTTTCATTTTATTTTGTATTATACAAAATAGTATAATCATATTTAAGCTTTGTAATTTGAACTGCTTGTGATTTTCTATATATAAGACATTCTATACTAACTGCTTCACTACAGAAACAATATAAGTAACTTATAAATAAAAAAAAATTACAGTATCTGTTGTCTAAATATGAATAGTAATTTAGACAACTTAACAAGTTTTCCGATAAGCGGGCGAATTAGGTGTGGGAAAATATTGAAAAGTTTTTAATTATTTAATTGAATTTGAAAACTGATAAAAATTTTACTATATCAAGAGAATTTTTTATAGGCAATTTGAAAAAAAAAACCTTTTAAAAAACATGGAACATGAGTTTCTACAGTAACAGAAAACTCAGTTTACCTAAAATCTGTAATTTTTTATTTGTAAAAACAAATTAAGATGTACAGTCATGTGCGAAAAAATGGGGACACTTGCATGCAACTTAAAGTAAAAAAACGTACATACATTTTGCTAAAAAAACTAAAAATATTATTTTTAGATTATAGTACAACAACAACTCTTCGTTTAAAGCAACAACTCAAACTTTGTTGTTGCAATTGAAAAAAAAACAACAACATTAAAAGGTATTATATAGTCGAATGCGAATAAAAAAAGGACAGTAAGAAAATGGTTTAAAATATTATTAGTATTTTATATTTTTTGATGGAAATATAATAGTGGTCATTGCATCTAATAGATGTAACCATTTCTGTATCATATTTATGTAAATAAGTGTACCAAGTATGGAGCCAAGGGTGAAAAAGTATGGGATAAAGAAAATAGAAACAGATTGCCATATGCATGGAATTTTTAAATTTTATTTGTGCCAGACTACTTCTTTAGTATTGTTTATCACCTCCTATTGAAAATCGAAAATTATTTACAAATTTTGAAGAGCATCGAAAGTTAAATTTTGTTTGTTGGGGTTTTTCAATCCCAATTGCAATAATTAGTTAATAGTTTTTAAAAGTAGACGTGTTTAGCTACATAATTACATTTAGAAATTTATTCTTCGAGTTGTTGTTGCTTAAAATGAAGAGTTGCTGTTGTATATTAATCTAAAAATAATATTTTTAGTTTTTTAGCAAAATGTTTGTGTGTTTTTTTTTTACTTTAAATTTATTACATGCAAGTGTCCCTATTTTTTCGCACATGACTGTATTTGTATCGATCCTGAATTTTTTTCACTCGGCCTCGTTCTGGAGGATAGATGCGTTGAATATTGTCAATCCCAAATATTAAATAAAAATATAAATATTTGTTCTACAAGTAGTTATGATATCAGTACGTATGATCGACATTATATTTATGACACGTTAATTTGTCCCTAATATATATATAAAGGGTGTCCCAAGAAGAACGCAATTTTTAAATCTGGCAACATTCGAAGTGTCATTGTTTGACATTTGAACAATTGTTATTGTTTGCTAGTAGAAGGTACGAGGTTAGTAAAAAATGGAGCGCTACACGAATGAACAACGCATTCTCATTGTGAAATTGTTTTACCAAAATGGTGAAAGTTTTGCGGCTACAGTTCGCAAATTGCGATCAATTTGGGGTCACAATAATGCTCCAAAAGAGTCAACTGTAAAGAGATTAATGGATAAATTTGCCGAAACTGGGTCTGTTAGTGATGTAAAGACAACAACGCGCCATCGACCAGGTCGATCGACCGAAAATGTCGCAGCTGTACGTGATGATGTCGCTCAAACTCCATCCACCTCAATTCGACACCGAGCTCAGCAAATTGGTGTCTCCAAATCCACTTTGCAGCGAATTTTGACGAAAGATTTGCATCTTCATGCATACAAAGTTCAATTGACTCAGGAACTGAAGCCAGCTGACCATGGACAGCGAAGGGAGTTCGTTAATTGGGTATTGGAGAGACAACATGAAAATGCTGATTTTGCCGATAAAATCATCTTCAGTGACGAGGCCCATTTTCATCTTGATGGCTTCGTCAATAGGCAGAATTGTTGCATTTGAGGTGAGGAAAATCCTCGAGTGATTCACGAGAAGCAAATGCATCCTCAACGTGTCACTGTGTGGTGTGGTTTTTGGGCTGGAGGAATCATTGGACCTTTTTTTTATGAAAATGAGGCAGGTCAAGCGCAAACAGTCAATGGTGTTCGGTATCGTGAAATGATAACCAGTTTTTTCTTGCCTAGAATTGAAGAAATGAATGTGGAGGGCATGTGGTTCCAACAAGACGGCGCCACATGTCATACAGCCAGAGAAATAATTCAATTGCTGCATCAGTCATTTCCCGGTCGTGTTATTTCGCGTTTTGGAGATCAGAATTGGCCGCCTAGATCGTGCGATTTAACACCATTAGATTTTTTTCTTTGGGGTTTTTTGAAGTCGATGGTTTACGCGAATAGGCCGACGACGACTCAAGCCTTAAAAGAGGAAATTGGACGCTGCATTAATGAAATTCCGCAGCATTCATGCAAAACGGTCATTGAAAATTTCATTAAAAGATCGCGTGCATGCCAGCAAAGCCGCGGCGGCCATCTGCACGATATATTGTTCCATACATAACCTCATTCTGTCTACTTTACGATATAATAAAGTTTCACGATTTTTTTTTAAATATCTGTGTTTCATTCAAAATTTAAAAATTGCGTTCTTCTTGGGACACCCTTTAGAACAAATATTTTATTTTGAATTTATAAAAATATAAACAGACATGATCATAAATTTGTGGGCTGGTAAATGATCTTACAAGGACATACATGATCATATACGTCTAGACATTATTCAATATATGACCACACATAATCTGATATACGAGTATTTCCATATAACTTGAGATCTAAAATTTAAGGATGTATAGTCGTATATAGTTTAATATGATTATATATGAGCATATATAAAATAAAAATGATCATACTACTAGTATATTTGTCCATATACCGTCATGGACAAAAGTCAATATACCCCCAACATTTCTCCTAAATCTTATGAACCCATAATTTCCCCAAAAAAAAAAAAAAATAATGATGCAAATTCTCTTTAAATTTCTTTTTATTAATAAAAACAAAAGAAAAGAAAAATGTAAAGAAAAATACACAAAAACAAAAATTTTACAATGACAAAAATGTACATACAGCAACATATAACATGTAATATGCCAAATTATGATAACGGAAAAGTCCCGTTTTGCAAAAAGTGCAGAAGTGTTATTGAAATGGGTCCAAGGAAAGAAATATCAGTGAAAATATGGACCGGTTTCAATATAGGGATATATTAGCAGCCAATTTGAAGCAAGCTTCGAAATGTTAAACCTGGGATCAAGTTGGATATCCAACAAGACAACGATCCAAAACATAGAGCCTTAGTTGTCAAAGACTGGTTGCTTAATCATGCTCCGAGGCAACTGCACACACCACCACAGCGTCCTGATTTAAATATAATTTAACATGTTTGGGACATTATTAAGCGAAAAATTATAATTCACAGCATCACAAGTGCCTCAATGCTAAAAGAGAAGCTACAAAAGGCGTGACAAAACATAACACTTCTGGAATTGGTAAATTTGGCGGAATTTATGCCCAGACGGTTGCAGGTCGTAATAGATGCAAACGAAGAGCCAACCACATACTAAAAATATATGTAATAATATTTTATAGATATTTTGGTGGTTCTTAGCACTGTATGTACACTTTTGTCACTGATGTTATTTGGTTTTTTGTTTATTTTTATTTCGCTTTTCTCTTTTTGTGTTTTTTTTTTGTTTTTTACTAATAAAAAATGAATTTGAAATAATCTGCATCATTAGTTTCATAGACAAATTATTGGTACTAGAGATTTAGAAGACATTTTGGGGGTATGTAGACTTTTGTCGATGACTGTACCTTCAAATTTTGGATACGAAGACATATAAGATCATGCTCTTATTTATTTCGTTATTCACATTGGTGTACTAAACATTTGGCATGTATAATATTAAACGAATATTTTCTTAATCCATAGAAACAGTTCGGAGGTTTTTTTTAAATAAAATATAAATAAAAAATAATAAAAAATAAATAACAAATAATAAATAGTAAATAATAAATAATAAATTGTATATTACAGTATTTTTTTCAAATTGCCAACAAAAGAAAACTCTAATGATAGGAAAAATTTCAAGCATATTTTATTATTAAAAATAATGTTATAAGAAAAGAGCTGCAAATTTAACAAGATTTAACCACGACTGCTTCGCCCACTTTAGGAAAAATTTTAAAAAGTCCAACTTTATATGTTCTAAATTCTATAAGTTTGACATTGATACACTACAGTTGTGTTTCCCGTAGCCGTGCAGTTAGTATGGAAAGTCTTATATATGTATTATATGTTCATTTTTCAGTTTATTATTATTTAACCTTTAGTGGTCAACATTATAGATAACCCCTTTTCATTGTAATAGTATTATTGGTCTTTAAGTCAATATCATTTTGTTATTTGTAATTTTTAGTTTATCCATATTATATTATATAAATTGTATATCGTTTTTAAAAGGATTTTGTTATTGTCTGTTTTTATGAATATTGTAGTTTATCCCCTGGAAATCCAATGTATATCTGTATATAAAATGCAACAATTTAGGGACAATACATATTATTTATTTATTTTTTTTTTGAAATAAATAAAAGTAAGCAGCAATGAAAAGTAAATTAAATTCAAGATTACTTTTTATTTTTTTGAAAAAGAAAAAATATAAAGTCAAATGTGAATAACATATTTGATGATTATTGTATATTTTAGGGTTTTGTATGACTGGTCAATAATTTTAATCGAAAATCAACAAAACAGCTGCTTTAGGTGATTGAAAAAATCTGTAGTATTACTTATACATAAAACCCCTGCACGTATGATTGATATTTTGTTTGAAACAAGATATCACTCATACGCTTACAACAATATTTTTTTTATTTAATATTACTATGTTCAATTTACATGTACGTGTACATATTTTCGTTTTTTTTTACTCAAAATAAGTATAACTGTTTAGTTTTCGAATATAATTTGTATTGAATTTGAAATTCAAGTTACACAGAAAAAATTCACAAAATTATTTTTGTACAATAATATTAAAAATCTTTCATAGAATATTTTTGTAAATACAAATAAAATATTTTTTTAAAAGGCACCAATAATGGAATTTGTAAATACAAAAAACTTTTGTTATTTTTTTTTTGTAACTTTAATTTTTATTTTCAAAAAATTTACAAACATATCAAACAAAACATTGTTAAAAATCGAATGTATATTAAGGTTTTTCAAAAAGTGACTTATTTTGTGTATTGATTGATGTTATATCACTCAAGTGATGTGTATTAATGAGCTGGACAGGAAAAAATATACAAATGAATTTTTGAAGGCATTTTTTTTAAATTCCATCATGACGATTAACTTTTCGATATCTTTAAATTAAATTTCGGAAAAGCTCCGAATTCCAGGAAAGGACCTTTGTATCTTTTATGAATAGGTTGGAATATATAAAACTGAATTGCCAAAAAAAACAAGTTAATTTAAGTAAATAACGGAAATGTGGTTTTATATAGGGACTATATACGATTTTTTTTTAAATTTGGCAGCATAACTTACGGTTCCGTATAACAAATACAATCCGAATTTCAACTGAGCTACTTAAACCCAATTCAGATGAAACTTTTCTATGCCGGGAGCGTCGCAACTTTGACAGATTCTAACCATATTCAATATAGCTCAGGAAAACTTAACAGGAAAAGTTATGTACCAAATCTCAAATATCTTTATATTTACGACCTGCACTGATGAAAGTTTTTCTAGAGAAAATACTGGTAAGAGTTAGTTCATATGACGATAAAATTTACAATTGTGTCTAAATGCCGGTTCAGAAAGAACCTCTCTATGGAAGGTGGGTATAAATATTTACCATTTCTCACCAAAGTTAAAAGGCTTCTAACCTGGGCCAATTAATTAGATTGCCCTATACACCGCGACAGAAAGAAAATATCTTTTCATCAGCCTCATTTTGCCCTAAATATTATTCATTGGAAAATTGAATTACCTTACTAGGCAGAGATTTCGAACTTATCAAGGGAAATAGTGAATATCCGCCACGGAATTGTAGTCTCCTTACAAATAGTCTCGTTTACAAATACCAATCTTTAGTGACTTCTATAGTCAATACAATCAACAATTCGGTTGGTTCAACTGAGACCCTAATTTAATGATGTATTTGATCAGGATAATCGTATTTCGAATATGGACAATTTTTTAATAAATTTGATAGATTCTACTAATTTTTCAGTACATTCACTAAATAAATGGTTGCTTCTACTCTACTCAATTTCGAATTTTATTTGTAAAGTTGATTGGAAATACCAATAATTGCATAAGAGTATTCTTTTTTAGTTCGCTTTACTTATTTTTAATTCTCAATGCCATATCTTTGCTATAATAATGGATTATAGGTTATTCCAAATAAAATAAAATCCTTACAAAGAAATGTTAATGGTTTTGATTGAATTGCAACAAATCTTTTCTCTGGGTGCATTCACCGAGTTTATTGGGGGACTCAATGCAGTCCAGGACAAGTCAGGACAATTATGCCTTGAGTGCCGCTCAATTATTAGAGGGAATATTTATAAGCCACCGCCACCACGACAACTGTCTTCATATTAAAATTAAAGAACCGACATATGATCAACGTCATATAGATCAAACGTTCTGTTATCTCTCTTATACAGAAGAAAAGTACAGAATAAAACTCGTTTAAGGCGAACTCTGATATGATGAATTCTCGGTTTATAAAGCCAGAAAAATAAATAAAATTGAAAAATGTATTTTGGTTGCGACAACCAATTACTTCGGTTTGAACAAGCATATTCAAATCTGATTGTAGAATATTTTGGGTACTCCAACCAAAATTCAGTTCTGTTAACCAATATTCAGTTGTATCAGCCGATTTCAATCATAGAAACCGAATTTCAGTAAAAAAAATTACAAAATTTTTCTCTCTATCTACGGACCAATTTCAGTCCAAAGTTTTGGCAACAATTCTCTTAAAAAAAACATCTGTTAATACTAAATCTCATAAGACAAAACCTCGGTTAAAACGAATATAAAATAAATAAATTTTGCTTTATTTCTAACATTTTTCCTCTCTGGTGTAAAAGTGGCTTAACATTATTTTTGTGTTAATTTTGTTTTTAGAATCGAAATTACTTGATATCAATTTTTAGAATGTAAACTTTTTGCTTTAGATCTTCCACGTATCGGTTCAATGCATTGATTGGAATATTAAATTGTTGATTTCATTACCTTTCCATTGAGGACAGTTGTAATGAAATACATTTCAGAACTATTGTGTTAATTAATAAAAATGATTCCATTGATTCATGAAAATGTTTTTGAGTTTCGATACCATTATTAATGCAGCAATTAAACGTCATTTTATATGTTAATATTTATGTTGATAATTATGCGGGTTAATATTTGTACATTTTATATTTTTTTATTATCTTTTCTGTATTAAGCTACTTTGATAAATTTCAAATCGTATAAAATTTATGTAAATAAATCATATTTCCATCAATTATAATTTGTTTTTTATCTATGCTACTCGTATTTCATTTCCATTAGTTATCAAATTTTTAATCGAAAAATCTTCATTAACAATAATTGTTTATGAAATTGTTATCATATGCATTAGTGTTAAATAATTGTAATGCCATTTCAATGGCAAAGAAATATCCCAAGTATGAATACTACATAGTTATTAGGAAAATGTGAAAAATATTAAAAAGAAAAATTAAAAAAAAATCAGTATTTACTTAAAATCCGGTTTCGGTCGGACTCTATAGATTTTTAGAGATTTTTTTTAGCGATTTTAGATTTATTTTTCAACGATTTTGATAAGTTTTTTTTTTCATTCAATGACCGATTTAAAGCATTTTTCTACGTATTTTACTTTTTTGTAAATTGACTTTTCTCTCCGTGGGGAAATTCCTTAAAATTCTAAATTATTCTATAATATTTATTAAACTTAACACATTCCTAGAAATTATACTACAATTTAAGTGATAATTTCCAATTTCCTTAAACTACTGTAATTCAGGATTTTGCTAATTAATATTATTTCACATTTCTTCCTAGTGGCGTACGATCATTATTTCATATAAAAATAATATCACTTATACGGCTTTTTAAAACATCACCTATACAAGGTTACTATGTATATTTCGGAAACTGGCAACACTTATGTAAATAGCAAAAATATGGCAACACCATAATAAAGTTATACATTTTTAAACATAAACGTACTCACAGCGTTTTAATGTATAAGTGCTATTTGTTTCGATTACAGTGAGTTAAGAATATCAATTTGGCCAAAAAATTAAAATTTCAAGAGAAGGTTTTCATTGAATTATTTTTTACAACTTTCGACGTGGATTAGCTCAACAAGAATGTGTCGATGAAATCAGTTCTTTGTATGGCTATAAAGCACTATCAAAAACCACAGTATATCGCTGGTATAGTGAATTCAATCGTGGGCGTAGTTCGGTGGCCGACGAATTCCGTTAAGGTAGTCCAAAATCGGTTGTTGTGCCACAAAACATCGATGCAGTGCGTGAACTGATAATAGAATATCGTCATGTGACATAATCTGAGATAGAGGCATCATTGCTGATTAGTTCAACTTCAATACATTGGATTTTGCTTGAACACTTAGTTGTAACAAAATTTGTTCTCGTTGGATATCCCATAATTTATCAATCCCTCAAAAAAAGGCGCCCGTCGATTGGTGTAAGGAAATGATTAAAAAGTTCGACAGTGGTGCTTCAAAAGACCTGTTTAAAATCGTGACAGATGACGACTCATGGATATATGCGTATGAGCCGGAAACAAAACATTAATCGACCGTATGTGTATTTCAAGGAAAGCTAAATCCAACAAAAGTTATTCGTGAAAGAAGCAAATGGTCATGTGGCCTCTGTTCAGGTTGACCAACGTAGGACAGTCAATTTTGAGTGGCACACCACAATTTGTTTGCCAGAAGTCTTCGAAAAAAATCATTAAGCCAACCGCCGAAGAGGAATCATTATCCATCATGACAATGCGAGCTCTCACACATCTCGTCGAACAGGTGAATTTTTTAACAGTCAAAACATCAAATTGAGGACTAATCCTCCCTACAGTCCTGATTTGGCATCCAATGACTTCTTCTTGTTCCCGAATATAAAAGGTAAAATGCGTGGTCACAGATTTACGAGCACCGAAAAAGCAGTTGAAAAGTTCAAAAACCACATTTTGGAGATGTCTCAAGAGGAATGGAAAAACTGCTATGACAAATGGTTTGAACGAATGTTTATTGATTATCAAGGGGAAAATTTCGAAAAACAATAAAGCCATTTTTATTGAAAAATATTTGTCATTATTTGCTAGTCCCGAAATAAAACTAGTACCCCTCGTAATACTGCAAAAAACTTTGAATTTTTTGACCAAAGGGTATAATATTTATTTAATATCCGCTTTTCGTTCTTTAACACTTTACTGCATAGCATTACATAAATACAAGTAACAAATACTTTGACGGAACGGAACAAATAATAGTAGGTAATAAAGTAAGCTACTATCTTTTATAAATCTTAAAGCATAGGTTGTTTTTTAGAGGTGTATTATTTTTAATAAAAATAAAATATATAAGTACTAAAGAAATGCTATTTCTTTCTATTCTATTCTATTTTTTTAACAATTTAGAAATTAAAACAATTTTGGACACAAGTATACCGCAACTACCTCCTTTAAAGTGCATTTGGAAGGTGCAATATTAAATTTTTAATTTGGCTACATTTGGTTATTTAAAATAATATTTACCTTCCACATAAATGCTTTTATGTTTATTTTAAGAAAAATTTTATTTTTAGATTTTTCCAGTTTGGAATCTGGGCATTAAGATTTATAGTGTACACCCCTGCCTACTGCACTACAACTACTTTTGATTTTCTCTGATTATTCAAACAAAAAAATATATATATTTTTTTTAATGTTTGCCTTTTCTTCTCTGTTCACTACACCAAAAATACTTATAAATTTTGATAACTAATTTGTAAATTCAAATAATGTGCTAAGGAATTCAGAAAAAATGTTCCCTAACTAGTTGTGATTTTTGGTTCTTAAGCTACCCGTAAAGTTGAAATTATTTTATAAAACATAAAAGGTAATTCAAATATACTCGTATCAAATAAAAAATAAAAAAATGCATATTTCAGAATAACAAAGTAATAAAGAAAAAAAATTATTAAATCGTTAAAGTGTTAAAATGTTTTCCATAGGGCAACGCCAATTTATTTTTCAAAAATATTATCAATTACATGAAAATATTGAAAATGTGACTTGAGCGTTTCCAGAAAAAATTAATACCTTCCTTTCATCAAGATAACTTAAGAAGAATTCATATTAATATGCCTGTGCATACAGTTAATTTTTTTCCTCAACGTCTTTAACGGGTAATAGATGTAAATGGAGGAAACTTTGAATAAGTTTTGTAATAGAACTTTATCAGTTCTATTACAAAACTTAAAAAAATATGCTAAAATTTTTCAATCACCCAAAATTTTATAAATAATTTGAATTTTACGGGTTGTCTAAAAAAACAACCCCGCTATCCGCATGTGGCCCCGCAAGTCATCTCCTTAATTTCACCAAACTACTGGGGACGCAGAACATACATGCAGGCGTCCTCATTTGGTAGGCTTTGTGGTGCAATGTTCTGCGCGTTCGACTGTTACACATATGGTTGCGGGTTCGATCCCCAGCCACGACAACATCAATTTCGAAGAATAATATGTTTGAGTTGTTAACTCTCATATTGTGTACGGTGTTCCCATTCGCACGGAATTAAAATACCAAAACTGGGCTATGAACTTAAAAAGCTTCCACAATAGTAGCCTTACAGGATACGGAAGCCAGTTGTTGTTTTCAGGTAAAAAAATTTATCCATAGTAACCCCATGATACTCAACTTAATGCCAGTAAAGCCACGGTCATGCAACTAATCGTCGACTCCTACAATCACAATATTATTTCGTTAAAAAAAAAAACTTAAAATACATATTAAATATATCGAGAATACAGTCAAAATGAGGACTACTGATTTGTTCTTATATTAAACCCATTTTGTTGTTTATTTTCAATCATTGTTTAATAATCGACAAAAGTAGTAAAAACAATCGAAAGTCGTTTAAAATAACCATCAATTTTTAACTGACAAAAGTTAGAAAAAACTACTTTTGTGGTTTGTTTCTTAAATTGAAAGTTTTTTTATTTGTATATAATTACACGACACAACACACACAGATGTATATATTTTTATTGGCTTTGAATAATTTCTTGTAATTCTTAATTTTGTATATATACAAACTATTTTGGTAACAAAAAGAAGAATTATGTGAATTTAAATCAACTCCTACTGAATGTCTGTAAATTTTTAAAGTTTGTTGTTGAATAACTGATTCAAATAGTTAAAAAAAATATATTTCTATGAACTTCAATTGATTCTTCATTTAAAAACAAACTTTAAAAACAAACTATAGTAATTAAATTAAGTACAGTCGTTAACGGAAAATATATTGTGGGTGTAAAAAATAAGCTTTCTACGTTTTGTGAAAGATACCGGGAGCATCTTTGATGGTGTCATGACGCCATTTGATGCCTTTTCCTGATACCATTTTAGGGTATGATTCTTGGCCTGTTGCCTGCGGTCAAAAGTTTTTCTCCCATCCCTACAATTTATGGAAACCACATTATGATTCCTCAAATAACTCACCAATAACCTGAATCCAAGCAGTAGCGACAAAATACCCCTGTGAACAGCCCCTAGTGCCACTTATGGTCACAGACTCCCCTCATGTGACCCCCACATGTGACCTCCACATGTGATCAATAAAATCACACTGGATGTTAACATGTTAATGGTTAATTTTATGATAATTAGAGCAATGCTCTTCATAACACCCTGGGCCAATAAAAACTTACATATAAAATTTCATTAAATTATCTTGATAGTTTCCGACAATAAGTTTTATAACACAGCATGGACAATGTTAAATCAAATCAGAAAGTTGCCCTGAGTCGATTGGTAACGTAGGTCGTTGACGAGCTTAATTGTTGGATATACTACACGGAATATTTCTGGGAAACAGATTCCCTGAAAATTTTAAAAAGAAGGAACTTGAAAAAACTGTTTCTTTCATTCACTTTTATTATCATAAAACATGCATTCGATTTTCTTTTTATTATACTAATCCAAAATTAATCCAACAAATATTAAAATCATTTTAACATGATATCAACTTTGTGCTAACATATTGAACTTTTTCTGCCATGGACAATTTTAAGTGCTGGTAGGAAAGTAAAGAGCCCTACAAAACAAAATTACTTTTTCCATATTCAATTCGTTTAAGTGTTATCACCTCAATTTTATATATATATATCGGGACACCCTTTTGTAAAATATATATAGTATAAAATGGGTTTAAAGAAAAATCAAAACAAAAAATCAAATTAGTTTTTAACAACAATATTTACAAATTTCAAACTAAAGAACTTGTACACATATTGTCATTTGTATCACATTAATATTCAAGAATTTATAATCAAATCCCTTTAAATTTATGTTCCCAAAGGGGTACAACATCAATGTATGTTATGTAGATACTTATGTTGTGGTGTTGTTGTAGCAGTAGCAACATTATAATCATCAATAAAAAGGATTTGTTGAAATGTTCAATATAAATATATAGACGCAATAGAAAAAACAAATCGTTTATTTCCTTTAGGCCATATTCTCGTCTTCACTAACAAGTATCTACTACAATTTCATCTGCTATTTATACACTAACAAACAATATTAAGACCAAAACAAACAGCCATTGATTATGGAGAATTATAAGCTCTAAAAGTTAACAACTAACCTCCATTACGAAGTTGTTGTAGTATGTATCATCGATTACATTAGATTTTGGCTGGTTAGTTGTTAGTGGTTTATGCTAAAGGACAAAACAAGAAGCCAATGTAAAGAAGAGAAATGTATAAACCTAATACACCAAATAGCGGTCAAGCTAATGTATTAATGTATGAGCTGTTTTTATTTTTTTGTTAGTATTTGGTTTTTGTTTTGGGAAAATATTTATATCTAGAGTATAGACAAAGGAGTGATGTTTGAAAATACACACTAAACATTATACGAAACAAAGCATTACAAATGGTTTTACTTGTAACATGATATTCGTTTAACAAAAATCTAATGCTTTGCTAGGATAAAGTACTTGTGTGGTTTATTGTAGGATTTCCGGTGTCACTGTTATTAAGTGAATGAATATTAACGCTGAAATTATCGACAACTTCTAAACATTGATTACTTTTTGGAGGGAGAAACCTACCATTTAGTTATAAATTTGTAAGGGATAAAGTGTTATAGAATAATAAATTTGATGTTGGTTTTTTGACTTTAACACTTTTTTTTAGAAAACTGAAAAGCATAATGGATTCGTGCACATTTTAGAAGCAAGGTGACCAAATATACATTAAAAAAAATTCATGCGACATTTTACGGAAAAAAAACTTTCGTAGTTATTTATTTCGTTGAATATACGAAACTTTTGTATATTTTACGAAATTTAATTTACCAATTTCATGAAATTAAGAAAACTTTTTCTATTATTGTTTTGCTGGTTTTATATGGATATTTATATTTAAAAAAATTAATATTATTTTTATCAGCACAGCTTTGAAATATTTAAAGCAAATCTTAATATAAAATCATCTCTAAAATTGTGAACCGTACATTTTAAATTTTAATGTGAAAAAAGCTTATATCTTTATTGAAATTGCTAATTTTTGGGGGAAAAAATCACCTCTATAAAGTACTTCTACAACATTTGTTTGCCATATAAGTTGCTTTTATTATAAAGTGCCTTCTTAAAAAAATTGAATGCTGTCAATTTAAAATTACGAAAAAAAGTTGTTAAAATTTGTATATTTTACAAAATATTTTTGTTCGAAATAACGAAATATTTCGTACAATTTTCGAAAAATTTTTTAGTTCAGTGTAAAAATAACACACATATACTCAATGAAGCAAACTGATGTAGTCGGAAATGTATAAAGATCAAAATGCTGACATAAATTGTCTAAAAACTAACTATTGTACAAAAATAATTTTACAATATGTCAAATAAACTTATGTATTTTAAAAAATTGTCAGTCATTTTTAAGAGATACAATGCTTAATGAGTTGAAAGCCAAAAAGTGCCAGGGGTACAAACAATAAAGTACAGGCAAATCACTGGGTATCTGTGGAAATACAAAACTAAAAATAGGAGCTTTTTTTCAGTATTTGTTTATGAAAAAATTTCGTAGATTATAAAAGAAAGAATTAATCACAAGGTTTAGGGCATAAATAATTTTTAACACTCGAAATTTTTTATTAAATTTTGATTATTCAATTGTTTTTTTATGTTTTGGAAATTTTTTTTTTGTTTTCCAATCTATTTTTAGAACTCACACTGGACAAATGTAGTAGCATAAAATCCCCAAAGGATTAGGCGCTGTATTGGGTGTAGTAAAATTCTATGGCAGGTTAATTTTTTTATTATTATATTTTTGGCAATACTGATAATTTTGAATAGCAAACAAAGGATTAATTCCACAAAATTTTCAAAATGCGTCGAAAAAATTTAAAATGTTTTTTTTTCTAAGTTATATCTCTGGAAAGAAATCTCACTAAAAGTCAAAAAATACTGGTATGTTATAATCAAATTATTATTGATTCCACTATTCTTCCTCGTGGGAAACTAATAGGAGAAGCTCAAAAAGGGAGGAATCGAGAAATCGAGATTTGAAACGCACTTAGGGAAAAGTTTTATCATATTGATAAATTTTTTCAAAATTTAATATATTTTTTGTTTAATTTAATACTTCATAGAAAGGATGAAGCTGTTTTATAAAAACCATTTATAAATATAATTAAGAATTTTTAAGAAAAGCTAAGAAAGATTTACAAAATATTATGAAGAATTTTCTTGAAATTTCTATAGAAGCTTTCTCAATTTTTATAAAGAAGTTTCTCTCAATACTTCTGAAAAAATTTATTTATATTTATGAAGAAGTTTTATCAATCTTGTTAAGGTTTTACGTATTATTCCAGTTTGAATTGATGGGGTTTTGTGTTTTCGAGAGTAAATAAAACTTAATGAATCAAATTTATGTAACCATATAATGCAGGCTTTCAATTTAATTTGTTCTTTTTTGAAATTATTTAAGTAAACCAAAAGGCAAACTTAAAGTGAATTACAAACGATAGTGTTCTGCAACATAAATCTATAATTTGTGCTAGTTTTTTATAAAACTTGTTGTATGAGATATTTTTATGAAATAAAAAAAATCTTTGTCATAAATTTGTGTGCAATACTTCATCATATTTATGAGAACTCTTTTTATATAAAAAGAACATCCAGTAGTCTTTTTCAATTTTAGAATCATCATTTTGCCTATAAGGAAAAAAACTTAACCAGGTGTGCGATTGCTAAGAAGTTTTTTTCTCAGGCTCTGTTTCCTTCTGCAGGCTCTACACCAAGAAAACAGTATTAGTTGTGTCCACCGAACATGTTGCCAATCGAATTCTGGCGGCTACGACAGCTGTCTTCATATTAAATTATATTTTTGTGAAAGCCAATATTAAGTTGTACAATTTAATATTTATATTTCACAGAAATATTATTACGTTCCACAAAATTTTATTTAAAAAAAAAATATTTTAATTTTTTCCGGTATCAAACCTGGGCAATCAGATTCATATTTCACACTATTGCATACTGCACCACAACTAATTTTAATTTTCTTTAATATATTTGTCATTCAAACACTTGATTATTTTATTTTAATTAAAAAAAATATTTTTCAAATGTTTGCCTTTTCTGGGATTTGAACTCGGAAACTCGGAGTACTGAGCTGCTCTCTACCCACCACACCACATGTGGTGGCTAATTTTGAATTTAAACAATTTGTAAGAAAAACAAATATAAGTATAAAATTTGTTTATTAATACCAATCATTAGTGACGTCTATTATCAATACAATTCACAATTCAATTGCTTCTACTGAAGCTCTAATTAAATGATATATTTGATCAGAATAACCGTACTTGTAGTTACCACATTTGAATATCGACAATTTTTTTATAAATTGTATAAATTGTATCAAATTTCTAATATATTCACTGAATAAATTTTATAAAGTTGATTGGAAATACCATTTATTGAATAATAGGATCGAATTTTAGTTTATTTTCCCTTATTCTAATCCCCAATACAAAGTGTTTGCTTTATTAATGGATTTTAGGTTATTACACATAAAACTAAATCCTTACAAATAAATTTTAATGGTTTTGATCGAATTAAAACCAATAATTTCTCTGGGTGTGTATTCAGATTCCTTTTAGAATAATGTAAACATTTTACAGGTTGGTTGAAAAGTTCCTGCGCTCACCAAGAAATGGCACTGCTAGCTCCAAACTTTTTTTCTCAAGTTGGTATAACTGTCCTGAGAACACATGCAAAGTTGCAAGTCATTCTGTCAATTATTTCTTTGTTTACAAGCCATTTGAAGTTGACGTGTCATTGATTTTTTTTAATATGGAAAAAATTTAATATCGTGCAGTCATTAGATTCTTTGTTTTGAAGGGTTTAAAAGCACAGGAAATTTATGAACAATTGTTAAAAGTGTATAAGGAGTCCTCACCTTCAAAACGCAACGTTGAATTTTGGGCTGGTAAATTTAAACATGGTCGTACCAGCCTTAAAGACGATCAACGCGAAGGACGACCAAAAACTGCAACCACAGCAGAAATCATTGAGCAGGTACATAATATGGTTAGTGAAGATCAAAGTTTGACTAAGCGTGAAATTGCTAATGCCATAGGCATCTCAGACGAACGAGTACTCCATATTTTACATGAAGAATTTCGTATGAAAAAAACAGTTTGGAAAGTTAGTGCTGCACACATTAACAATTCAATAAAAAGTGGATCGAAAACAAATTTCTCAGCGTAATTTGGAGCGTTTTAAGCCGAATAAAACCGACTTCTTGCGTCGTTTTATAACTATTGATGAGACTTGGTTCTACCACCATGATCCTAAATTGAAACAAGACCGTTTACAGTGGACTGAAGCTGGTTGTTCAGCTCCAAAGCAGGTGAAGTCACAACGATCAGCAAAGAAGGTTATGGCATCAGTTTTTTGGGATGCAAAAGGAATTTTGTTGATTGATTATCTTCAGAAAGGTAAAACAATCAACTCTGAATATTATTGCAGCCTTTTGGATCAGCTGAATGAAAAAATTCGTGAGAAAAGACCTGGTTTGAAAAAGAAAAATATAATTTTTCATCAATACAATGCACCTGCTCACAAAAGTGTTTTGACGATGGCTAATTCAAAGAATTAAAGTACGAATTACTTGAACATCCACCGTATTCGCCAGATTTTGCTCCCAGTGACTACTATCTCTTCAGAAATCTCAAACAATTCCTTCGTGGAAAGCATTTTTCGTCGAATGAAGAGGCCATAGCAACCGTAGACGGTTATTTTGCAGAGCTTCCGGAAAACCATTATAAGGATGGGATAAAATTATTAGAAGATCATTGGAACCATTTAAAATGTTTTTTTAATTAAATCGCAGTATTTTTTTAAATATAAAAAAAATCAGATATATTTGGCCCTACTGTGCACACATTATGCACACGAGATATCGGACGTAGAAATAGAATAAAAATGGTGTTTTGGAAATTTTTCAATACCAGAGGTGTCCCATATTTTGTGTGATCATGGGACCGTTTCCAGGAGGTATACCTCAGTAAACTATTTCAAATAACATTACATCAGCCCAAATATGATAAATTTAAAATTTGTTTCCAAAATTTATGTAGGCGTTGTGGTGTAATGGTTAGAGCGTTGGACTGTTACACAGAAGTTTGTACGTTTGATTCCTTGTCACGGCAGCATCAATTTTAAAAATTTATATTTATGATATTTTATCACCACTGTGAAACGTCGACACGAAGCATTAGTTTACAAATCAAAAAACAATAAACGAACATTTTTTGGCAGTCCTATACCTGCTCTGCGTGAGAGTAAATTACGTAAAGTGGTCCTTGGCAGGCAATATAAAATCAAAACGTTTAATCCAAAAGTCTAAAATACAATTTTTATATTCTCTAGAACTAAATGTACACTGATATAAAAATACGAAAAAAAATGTCTAAGTGACAAAAATGGTTGTAAAAAAAAAACTAAATTTGGTTCATTTTACTAAAGCTTTCGTTCTTTTAAAAATAATTTCGTTTTTATGCATGGATTGTTTTGAGTGTAAGCAATTACTTAGCAGTTTTGGGAAATATTAATCTTAAACAAAATAGCAGATTTTAAAAAAATAAATTTTTGTTTTGACAAAAATAAATTCGTATAAAAAAACAGTTCTCAATCCAAACGTTTTTGAATAATCTGAAAAATCTTATTTCCGAGAGCAATGATTAGGATTTTTTCGATTAAGCAAAACTATGTCGATTTGGAACTGTCAAAGAAAAGCATTCTGAACAGTGTATCATTTTGACGAGATCTACCTAATATACGATGCTAGCACAATACAAAAATAAAAATTACAAATAAGCACAAGTTTTTTCTACAGATTTATATTTTATAGAAAATTTTAAATTATACGGAATTTTTTTCTAACAAAAACGATTGGTCACACTATCCATTTATGCCATAAATATTAACGGTAAGCTCTTGGAGGTCACAATACAAAATGGTTCTTATGCATTAATGTTTTGTTGATATTTATGCTTTCCCAATAAATGGTTAGAATTTCCATTAGTCTCTACGCATAACGAACACTACATTTGTAGAGATTCTCTATTGCTGACACAATTATTGTAAATTATAACGCATGTCCTCTGCAAAGGAAATGTATGTTTTATGAAAAACTATTGTGTATGGGTCACTTAGAAGTTTGCAAACAAATTAGTGGTCAATTGGTTTCAACATAAATGGATTCGTAATAACGTCTACATAACTGTGTGTGTGTGCGTGTGTATAAGAATGTGTATACAAGTTCCTATCTATTTGTTTTTTTTTTTTTCAAATTTATAGATTATTCAGTTTTTATGCAAAACAGCAGGAACAATAACAACAACAACAACAACATCTCATAAACATTGACATATTTATAAGGCCATAAAATTAGATTTTATGTGTGGTAACCTTAATTTTTGGGATACATTAACATTTTGTAAGCCAAAATTATACATACGATGTCAATATATTAATATTTGTATAATCAATGTAACTAAACATATTGAGTGAAATGTTCTTAATATTTAATGCTAAATTGTTCTATACATAGTTAATATTAATGCACAGAATTTATAATAACTATATTTGTCTCTAAGCAAGTAAGAATTAATGAATATGTAGAAATTAGCCATATATAAGTGTATGGTTAACCTATGTTTAACATAATTAATTAATTACTTGAATTATACTGTCAACTTGTTGGGTTAATAGTTATAGAATAAACTGTTTGGACATACTAAGAGCTGCATAAAATCATAAATAAATAAAGAGATATCAATTAGATATCCGTAGCGTATAAGTAATATTAATTTGATAATAATAATACTCATACGTACCACAAACAACAAAAGTAATTTATTTACCTCTTCAAATGAAATCATTTAGCTAGTTCACAAGGTGTATGCTAAGTTTTATATTGTGAGTTGTAAAAATTAAATTTCAAAACAAGTAAAAGCATTATTTTTGGTATTACAGATTTTGTTTAAACCCTTACAAAATATTGAAGTAAAATTTTAAACACATTTGAGCAGATACATATTTACTTCAATTCTTTTGATTAATCTGATGCTAAAATTGAATAATTTAAAGTCCATAGCTGAAATCGATAAACAGGTATTCTTCTATGAAGCAGTATTTTGTTAAGTATATAGTTTTCCTCACATATCCCTAAAAATCTCCAATATCAATGTGTAACATTAGATATCTGAAATTAAAATATTTAAAACCATATATCGTACTTTTATGAGTAAAATGTTTTTAACAGTCATATAGGCAATCGAAAGTACTTATTTTCAGGTAAAAAAAGATAAGATTTTTATTGAAAAGTTTAACCGACTCAAGGGAGTCACCGTACCGCCGAAGTTTCGTCCCATCCAATGACTCGTCAGTGGATAGTTTAACATATGTGTTAACCAAAGTATTGTTATTGTTTAACTGTCCCTATATGAAAAACTTTTTTATACAAAATGTATGCCATGACCGGGAATCAAAGAGGCAGCTCTTTACAGGATTTGGCTCGTAGCGTGTCCTCTTAACGATATACACCACGGTCGGCACTGCGATGAATGAATGTAATTAAAGTTTTGTCAACACCAGCCTACTCAATGTACTTTTACATGGTTAATTTTTAAGGCACCAAAATACTTTTAAAATTGTTATTGTAGCGCAAAATGTACTATAGTACAAACTATAGCGTTCCTGTCATTCATTGTGTTTTTGTTACAATTAATGTAAAAAGGTGAAAACATTGGGTCTCATGCATAAAAACGAGTAAAAGCGGTGAGTTGAGTCAGGTGAGCAATTGCTCGTAAGTCGAGTTCGAGCAAACAGCAACAGCTTTTACTCAATTTCATATGCATAAAAATAAGTTCAAACCAATTGCAATTACTTGAGCAAAGGGTGATCAAACGTCTAATTGCAAACATGTCGTCAAGTGAAAGTGAAGTAGAAGTACAATCGAATAATAATAATGAAATAGAAACTGACGACATTTCCAAATTTTTAGTGGAAAAAATAAAACAAAATAAATATTTACTAGAAAAAAGTCAATTACCAAGCATTAAAAATAAAAAAACAAACAATAGAAACATGTGTAACAGAAATGAGGCAAAAATTTGGCATCGAATTAACGGGAAAAAATATAATAAAAAAATAGCTAACATGAAATGTCGCATAAAAAATAAAATAGACATGAATAAAACAGCAATAAAAACATTATTTTAAAAAACTGGGAGCATCTTTCATATCATCTGCATCTTTCGGGAATTTTATCCACTCGCTTGCTTTGGCAGATATAACTGTCGCAACTTCCGCAATAGTTCGCGACACAGTTGATTGATGGACTCCAATATCTGTGGCTATACCATTTTGGAATCCAGGATCTGCACAAAATCTTAAATAGAGTCGAATTTTATCAATGTTGTTATCATTGTTTTATGCATATGAAAATGAGCACAAGCTCATCGAACTTAGTTCAAACTGAGCAAGACGAGATCAAACGTGAGCAGTGAGTAAAAGCAAATGCATCAAATTTTATTATGCATACGACAAGTACCTTTTACTCAAAAAATCGAGTCCGAGTTTAATCTCACGTTTTATGCATGAGACCCATTAAGGAGGTGCAAAAATAATTTTGAGCTGTTAATATAATTTTCGGTAGTGAAAACCATTTTTGTGGTATACAAAAATCTTTTTAGGTAAAAAACAAATTTTTAGGTGAAATAAATGTGGAGAAAAAAATTTTTGTGGCGAAACAAATTTTTGAAGTGAAAAAATATTTCTCGTGTAAAACATATCAGATCCGAACATATCGAATGGGACCTAATTGTACCAAATCTAATTAGATTTCGAAATTGGAAAAAATTGGACATCTAATTAGATCTGAAGCAAATATAAGCATCCAACATATACAATCAGACACAATTTAATTTGGACATATAATATCTAATCAGATACAATAAGAAAAAAATGAAATTAGAAAACACGTTTATTTTTATATACATTTTTATATCAGTGCCTTGATGACGACTCAAATGGCTAAGATCAGGCACCAGATATTATTCTAACATATATGATTATATCTACTTACATCGGGTCACAAGAGGCACACAATTTTCTAGATCATTTTAAACATGGATAGGTCTGGTACTAGATCTGAACTGATCTGGCCATAAGGGGTATCATATATTCCATATCTTATAATATATATTGTCAGATCTTTTACCAAATCTAATTAGGTTCAATCATATCTAATTAAATCTAAACAGATTCGATCAGATCTAATCTTTTTTACATAGATTGAGATGAATAAAAATATTATTTACCTCTAAGCGTTTGGTAATAAATATAAGCAATTGTTTTATTCAACAGACGCGCTACTATAAAATTCTAGGGGGTGGAGCAAAAGCCATAATTCTTCCCTATAACTTTTGTTTTAAATAAAAGCTCATCTGGATTGTAACTGATCATGCTTACTTGTGGAAAATTATTTTCGACAGATGGCCGCCGTCGGCATTGATGCAATTTTACGACCTTTTGATTACACTTTGCATATCTGTACGCAGCACTTGTGATATCACGTTATCAACTTTGACTCGAATGTTATTTTTTTACTCCTTCAATTATCCAAAGAGACCAAGCAAAATCACCGAAATGCGAGATCACCGTAATAGCCAATCACCGTCTGTTCCTTCGTCACGGAGTCTTTCAGAGGGTGTAATGGTGCTGCATGCGTGCATTTTTCATCTTTCAGAGTTAAGAATTTTGCTTATTAACGTGACCGCTGATATAAAAATGATCACAATCAATTTTGCTGGAAAATCATCGAACTCATCGTTGAGTTCCAAAATCGTACGGGAGCATTTTCAAGACCAATTTGAAAATACCGCTCAAGGATCGCCGAGATATGTACAGATGTTGAAGACGTTTTCATGTGGATATTTCGGGCTCCACTATCACATTTTAACGCACCCCTTGGAACGGCCGTTTTGGGGCTTACCAGGGTTCCGGCTATATATGGTTTGGACAATTATATTCGAAAAGCATCATATATATTTGGGATTATGATTGTGTTAACAATAGTTACACTTAAAAGTATAGTTGTCATATTGTGATAATAAAATATTACCATAATGTTGTCCCTGCAGTTATATTATGTTTCGAAACTATGAACAAATTTTTTAAATTTAAGACATTTTTTTCCTAAAAAAATTTTTGATAATAAGAACTTTTTCAAGAAAACTTTTTTTATTCCACGGCCTTTTTAAAGACAAATATTTAAAAAAAAAATTAAATTCTTAGTACTTTTTTCTAAAAAAAAACATATTTTCTATGGAGCTTTTCTAATAATTCTTAGACAAAATTATTTATTCAAAGGAAGGCCTTAGAATCTGAGAATTTTACTTTAAGGAAAAGTCCAAAGAATCCAAAAATATTTCTATCTGAAAAATTTCTAAATATTTTACAAAACAACTATTGGGTTCTACAGACTTTTTCTAGTAAAATATTTTATTAATATTCGGAGTACTTTTTTCTTAAGGAAGTCGATATTTTATAAAAAATGAATTAACATATTTAATAAAAAATATTTATTATTGTTTTTATAAAAAAGAATTAAAAAATATAAAATCCTTATGAAGAAACTTTTTGACAATAAACTGATTACTAGAAATTATAATATTATATTTATAAGGCATTTTCGAAAATAAAACTTCCCAAGAGAAAATTATCAAAATATATTATTTTTATATGGGTGAATGCACTGATACGATATTTTATGCAAACAAGACAGTATTATGACTGTTAATCTAGAAGTCATGTTTTATTTGATTTATAATTATTTATTGATTTTTGTCAGCATTTTATATTTCCAAAATGATCATATTTACTTCATAGTAAGAATTTTTTAGACCACAGTATGGTTACAGGAAAATGGCAATCATTATATAATAAAATATTTACTATAATAATGATGGTAGCGATCATATTGATGCTTAGAACCTATTTTTAAACTTGCTATTACTCATCACATATGGTGGAGAGTATAAAGATACAACAATAGTTGAGAGGACAATACAACATTTGTACCCGTATTTAGGGCGCGGTGTTTACAAAAAGCAAACCAAAAATCATCATTATAATGAAATAAAAATGTTAAACAGTCTGTTTTTCAATACGACGGTACAACACTTACAAATACTTAGTACACCTTGTGAACTTCTTTCATATAATAATTTCTATAGAGACATATTTCTGAAATAGTTGTAGTTAAATTGTTGTACAAATTTTAGCAGTCACAAAGAAATTTTTGAACAAAATTTAAATTGCATAAAGTAAATAATCAACTTACAAGACAATGTGATTCTAGCTATTGCACGAAATACTAAAATATAAATATATACCGGTATATTTAAAATATTTTGCTCTTGTTACAGATATAGTATAGCCTAATGTTGATTTGGAATAATATCGACAAAATATATATTCCCAGCGAAGGTTTTGTAAGTGCATAGCCCACGCTATCAAGACATTTCAAAAAGTTCATCTATCACATACTCCAGTTCTATCAAAATCGACTTCTAATCCTAGGAATACTTTCCTAGGTTGAAGTTGATTGCATTTAGTTTATTTTTTTTTTGTTAAACCTTTACAAAAGTCAAACAAATTTTAATCATTCTATATCTTTGTTAGACTTTCTACTAACTTTATATGGGTTTTTCATAATTTATAGTATTTTAGCTTTAATACAAATACTCATATACTTTAACACACATACATACACTTCACATTCATATTAATTTATGAGCATAGTAATCAGACTTTTGTACATTGTTAGATATGTACTATATGTAACACAAATGTGCTATAGTGGACAATATTAAAGTTAACCATAAAATCATTATCAATGCCATCATTATTGCCCAAAGTTAATGTTGTGCTAACTATATATTGTTATACATACTGGAGCATTGTTATATACGGATAAAATGATGTGATTTCAGAATTCTGTATTCCATGTACTGCAATACGTTTTAGTTAATATCATTTGCTGGTACACAATATTCTATTCAGGGTTGGGTGTAATTAATTACTTTGTAATGAATATTACCTCTTTTCAATACCATTCACCTAGAGAAAAAAAACATGGTTGCAACATGATCACTGCTACTATATTATTCTTGCTGCATTCGGGTATGATTGTAATAAACAATTTATTGGTTTATAAATAGGTTCTAACTATCACTATGGTCTCTACCTTCATCATTATAGTAGATATTATATCCTCCACCATATATGGTGAGGGTATATATCAGTTTGTCATTCCGTTTGTAATATGTCGAAATATAGGTTTAAGACCCCATAAAGTATATATATTCGTGATCCTTATGCAATTTTAAGTCGATTTAGCTATGTCCGTCTGTCTGTCTGTCTGTCTGTCTGTCTGTTGAAATGGCGATCACGACGCGAAGACGCAAGCAGGGATGCCTATTTTTACCCAGATTATTGAACATCCTCCCGAGCTGTTTGGTATTTAAAATGAGCAAAATTGGTCAAGCGGTTCAAAAGTTTTGAGTGAAAATGTGAAGGTACCTCTAAATTTTCCATAGAAATTTGTACAATATTTCTGTATCTTTTTTTTGTTTTCTGTTAAGTAAGTAAAAATGTTATTAAGTCTTCTTCTTGTTCGATTACATTTACTGTCTTACATACTATGAGAATAATAACATTTTAAAGCTATATGTGTGTTATTCTTAATAACTAAGTTAACGTTAAAAGCAACAATGTTAAAGTCACTAACAGAGCAGACCTCTGTAAATAACATTACTAAAACTAAATAAATAACATTACTAAAACTAAATAACAAAAGTTCTGTTACATAAATTGGCAAAACATATTCATATTACAGTTCATGCAAAATTTAGTATATACGTATGTATATCATCTTCAGCCCTTATAAGGTAAGGTCCAGAGGAGCTGGATCGTCGTTAATACGTCCATTAAGTATACCGACAGTAGAAAGATATGTAGATCCAGCCCAGATGGTGTTTTTCTCGCTTTCGTATATTTGGCTGACAAGCATATTATCGTGTAGCGCAAGTTTCTCAACAAATCTGGCTTGCAACGACATGGAGTACCTACAGAAGGGTAGAACATCGGCATTTTCATAGACGTAACTATTTGAAAATAGTTTTATGAAATTTTCATAATTTCTTCCAATGCATTTTCTTAGGATTTTCAGTTCAAATATCTCCAATTCTTTGGCTACTATAGGAGATATAGTAAGCCAGATTGGGTTTTTCTGTTAAGCTTTGTTGGTTTTTCGTTTCATTCCATAAAATGTATTTTTTGTTTTTGTAACCAAAAACATTTATATATAAAGAAAGAGCAAAATACATAATTGCTTTAGTGCCGCTACTTTTGAATAGGTATCGCTGAATTAACTAAAACAATACCCTGCCCAATGGCTAGGTCCAAAGAAATTGATATATAAAGAAAGAGCAAAATGCATAATTGCTTTAGTGCCGCTACTTTTGAATAGGTGGCGCAGAATCACATTAAAACTATATCCTGTCCCATGGCGATATAGCCTTGGATTAGGCTATCAATTAATTTATTTACCAAAAATATTAAATTAGCTACATACTTTAAATTATAATGCATTCAGATGTTGCTAGTAGACTTATTACATAATTTTAAAGTCAATTTTTCAAATGTTTGATGTAATAAAAGCATTTGTTTCAAATTTTTATGTCAAAAAAGAAATTTTCATAGAGGAAAATAGTATTTTTTTTTATTTCATTTGTATTTTTGAGAATTGAGGGATTGCCAAATGTATGTATATGTTAATTTTTTCTTTTATAAAAAATACACATGAATAAAGTGCAATATTGTGCTCTTAAACATCTAAATGAATATTGATTTAAAAAATTAAGGTATAATATGCACATAAAACATATAGAATAGAAAATCAATAATACTCTACTGCATATTGTAGCACAATATGGCTAATGAAGACTAGCTCTGCAGCAAAATATGCGTAATGGAGATTGCACCTACTGATGGGCCATCTATTGACAAATAGTTACAACTCATGTTCTTTCTTTAATAAATTGCTGTATTCTCTCTTTTAGACAAACACACTTCAATTTTTTAAAGAAAGAACATTCGTTGCAACTATTTATCAATACGTGGCGCATCAGAAAGTGCATTCTCTCCATTAGGCATATTCAGCTGCAGAGCTAGTTCCCATTAGCCGGAACAAAATTGAGTATTTGACAAAAAATATGCTTTAAAATGTGTTTTTTGTGGAGTCCATGTTTAAAAGAACTAGTGAAAATGTAAAGGTGCCTCTAAGTTGCCCATACAAATTTAGTACAATTTCATAGTAGCGACTGATACATAACATATTTTCTCTTTTTTTTTTTCACCAGTCGCTTAGCAGTAAATATTTTGTATTCACCTCAAACATTTTTTAACCACTAAAATTTTTTTTCACCACAAAAAATTTTTTCACCTTAAAAATTTTTTTTCACCTCTAATTTTTTTTCCAACAAAAAAGTTCTTTTCACATCTAAAAAAGTTTTTCACCTCAAAAAATTTTTTTTCCTGCATAATTTTACTTCAAAAGTTTTTTTATATTATTTGTATCAAAAACAGAAGAGAACATCTTTTTAGGATATTGGTGGAGGGTATCAAAGATTCGGCACAGCCGAATTTAGCCCTTTTTTACTTGTTTTTTTATTGCCACTTTCTATTTTATATGATAATTATGGAACTATAAATTACGGATAACAATCAATGGGTGATTTTAAATCAAATAAAATATGACTTTGACATTTACAGTCATAATACTGCTTTGTTTTTATAAAAAAAAATTGTATCTGTTCAGTAAAAATCACAATATATGATCTTTTTCACCTGGGTTTTATTTTCGAAAATGCTTTATAAATTTAACATTATAATTTATACTAATCAATTCATTTTCAAAAAGATTTCATATAAAGATTTTAAATTTTGAATAATTTTTATTAGAAGCAATAATAATAAAAAAATGTGTTTAATTAATTTTTTGTGAAATAGCGGCATTCTTGTGTAAAAAGTACTCAGACAATTAATAAAATAATTTCTATATATTTTATAATTTTTTTTTTAATCAAAAATTTTTTCCATTTGAAAAATAATTCATTTTACATTTAATTCTGATATCGAACCTGATAATTTATAAAATATATAATTAAAACATAGAGATCAAATAATATATACAAAATTTACATAAAATAATTTTTTATAAGAAGAAGTCTGTAGAATCCAAGAGTTGTCTTGTACGAAAAAATTTCTTATACCAAATACTAAATTTCTGAAAATTTACTGGATAGAAACATTTTTAGATTCTCAGATTCTGCAAACTGTTTCTTAGAGAGAAATTCAAACATTCGTAAAAACATATAGACTCTAAAAAATTTTAAATTCTGAGGACTTTTTATAATGTAAAATACTAAGATTCAAAGATATTTTTCTAGTAGAAATATTCGTAGATTCTAAGAACTTTTTCGAAAAAAAAAGTTGTTAAAAATTCAGACTATCCAAAAAAATCTTAAAAAAATTTCCGAAGAATATAACAATTTTTCAATTAGAAAAGTCAATTAAATCTATGTTCTATTTATTAAAAGGTCCTTAAATTTAAAATTTTTTTTTTTTTAAAGTCCATAGTATCCAAGAAGCATTTTTGAAAAAGTCCTAAATTTTTTTTTAGGAAAACCATTTTTTATAGACATATTCTTAAATTCAAATATCCTAGTTTCCAATCTTAATATAACATATTAAGGTAAAATTATGGTGGTTTTATTATCATAATATGATAACTTAATTATGGTATGATTACAATCATAATCCTAAAAAATATATCAATATACTCTTCTAATATGATTGCCCCAACCATGTTTTCTCTCTGCATATTGTCTCTAAGGGTCAGGTGTACTGCGGATGGTTTTGTAGCGAAAACCGAAAATAGATTTATCTTGTTGCCTCTTATCAAATGTTTTCACTTTTATTTTTTATAATTTACTAAAAAAAATTTCATCATATTTTTATACATTTAAAAAATTTATATAAAATATGATTGTGTGGTGTAAAATCTGAGCAAAAGTCTTTTATTAAAAATAAATATTTCCATTACCATTTCTCTATGTAATGGAAATTAAGAAAATGTTCTCATTACCATTATTCTTCATCCCAGCAAAATGAAATGGATGTTATTCTTTACGAATCTCTTTTTCAGAATATCCAAAGAAGTTAATAGTTGAAATTTTTCGATTTGTAAGAAGTCATTTTAAACAATTTCCAAAATGTTGATATTAACCCCTACTAGTAAAAAAAATAATCATTTAGTTGGTCCATAAATGGTTAAGTCCGGCAGTAATTTAATGCCTTATTGAAAACATATTTTGCATAACACTGATGTCTACTTTGCCCTGGTCGGAATAATACTTCCTGGCGTGTTCAAAATCACATTTTTAACTTAAAAAAAAGCCACTACCTATATTTATTTTGTAGTCCCTATATTTAACATCTTCCATAAACTAATGAAAAAGTCCATCTGCTCATCGATTTTTCATAGCACCGAAACAAACTACTTCCTCCCAATGACACGCCAATGTTAAAATCATTAATGATTCACCGAAATTTTTACAACTTCGGGTTCAGTAGATGTAGTGTAGTCAAACACTCAGCTCTTATTTTGCTGGGATGTAATAGTAATAAAACAGCAGTGATAATAAATTTTACCCATCTCTGACTCTATTATAACTTGAACATAAATTGATGTTGCTGATGTTGTTGTTGTTCTTAATGTTCAATAAAGAAAAGCTTCATATTTAGTTTATTATACATTTTGCTATAAATTTATTATCGAACAAATTCGAAATTTAAGAAACCCGCTTATTTATGGCTGTATATAAAAAAGAAAATACTGTGTTAACTATGAACAATAGATAAAGTGGTTGAATATAATATAAATAATTGAATTTTTGTTACAAAATATTAAAAAATTAATAATTAATCCACCAAAATTTTCTTTTCCGAAGAAACACTGATAGTTCTATATAACCCATTTTTCCTTTGATTCGAATCCGATGATTTTTGCTTGATATTGTAACAAAAGTAAACGATTATTCGGATATCGTTCTGGAAGTAATTGGAAATAATTAAATTTTCAATTTATTTTGTTTTAACCTTAATGCTCTTTATTAATGCCTTAATGCTCTTTATTTTAATATTAGGTTAGTTTTTTTCGAATTTCATATTTTTATCTTTAACTAGTTGTAAAGAAAATAACCTATCAATACTTAGTTGACTTTTCTTTAATTTTTTTGTACATTTTTTTTTGAATATTTGGGGCCGCCTTTATGGACTTCACGGGAGCAATTATATTGTTTGTCCTGCTCTACCTTTACTTACAAACACATAATTCATTTGTTAGCTTTTGTTGTTTTAAATATTTTATCAAATTAAAAATACAAAAATTTCAAAATTATCACAAATATTTTTATGACAAATATATACTTACTTAGCAAGTATATATCTACTTAAATTTGTATGGAATATTTATATAAAATTCAAAAAAACAAACCTATTGTCTTAATTAACTTGTCATTCTATTTGTAATATGTGGAAATATAGAACTAAGACACCATAAAGTATATATTATTTATTTAAGCAAATTGTTTTTTCCGTGAAAAAAAAATTTTCTCGAACTTTTAAAGCTTCAAATCATAATTTAAATTTCAAAACTTAACCAACCCAAATCGTAATTTTTTCATGGAAAAAATAAATATTATTGTATTATTTGCTTGAAAACTATTTTCATGTAAAACTCATTAGCTCTTCATTAATGTGAACATTTTTTATATAAAGTTTTTTCACCTGCAATCCAATCAACATATTACACCCAGAGAAAAAACCTGCTTGGGACAATCATATTCGTAGAGCATCATATATTTTTGGGATTATGATTGTACCAACCAAAGTGATTTTATAATATAGTTATCATGTTATAATAAAAAATAACCATAGTTTTACCATAATATTGTACTTACAGTTATATTATTTAAATTTAAGAAAAGTTAAAATAGAGCATTATTAAAATAATACTCAAATCAAGAAGATCGAAGAAAACTAAAAGATTTTAAAATAGTTAAAATTTGATATTAAGGAAACTTCTTTGATTCTATGCACTTTTCAAAAGAAAAATACTTTAAAAAACTTTAAGCTAAATGGCCTTTTTTAATAAAAAAAAAAACATATATTCTATGAACTTTTTCTAATAGAAAAATTCTTAGATCCTAAGGACTTTTTTAGTTGTTTTTGATAGTCAGAGCCACTTCCCGCCTCCAAAGGATTCACATACTTGTTGACATGCATCAATAGGTTCACACGTTGGGCTCAAGCCATACCGTTGGAAGATTGTAAAGCTACAACCTTTGCTGACGGAACGACCTTTATCAACATTCTTCATGCCATTGAAAGTGCTAATTATAAATATCTCTATTTAAATCACAAATCAACGGAAAAATCTATTTAACATACAGTTGATTTTTTATTATTGAGTTTAGATGAAATTTATTTACTATTTTTGTGTTTTTTACAAAAGAAATTCAAATTTATTTATTTTTTTTGATTTCAAGTAAAATATAACTTGTTTATTTGCAATTTATTATATATTTTTATATACCAGGTCTGTGCAGACATACATTGTATTTGTATGGAAATGCATAGTCAGGTGTCCTAAAAGTTTGTATAAATGCATTTTATGCTAGGAAAACCACAAAATGAACAATAAAAACGCATTTTAATACATCTTAGTTACCTATTAACGGTATTTTATTAATAATATGTATACAAATAAATTGTATACACGGCATTCAATGTAGGAGTACCTAGCATGTGAGTGTTGTTGGCATACCAGCTTTTTGCAATGCATGCAATGAAAGTGTGTTTTTCCCTGTTTTTTGTCCAACTCAAAACACAGCGAGCACGATGGTCTTCTGGCAGAGGATGCGGCATTGGCTGGTTGGTCACCTATGGGCGGGCTTGCAGCTACCTGCAAAAAAAGAAAGTTGAAAAATTGATTTAAAATTTGAGTTCAATGAATGAATGAATAAATTAAATGCTTACCTCTACACCGAATAACGCCATGGATTGTTTTACATGTTGCATGCCTCTTACAATTGGGTTTGTTGCTTTTTGTTCCATGTGAGGGACCACCAGCTGTTCGGCCAATTGCATAAGGAGCATACGTCTTCTATCATTTCTCTTTACATGCCTCAATATGTCATGTACGATGAATGCAGCCAATCCCGTAGCGTCCAGCATTTTGAAAAACTTGGCCAACAGCCATCGGTTTGTGCCCCGCTTGCAGATATAACCACGAAGCATCTTGTCCATGGTGTCCCCTCCTGCTTTATACGCGTTGTAGTCCAATATTTGGAAAGACTTCGCCTCTGGTTTCGATGAGTCGACGGTGGAATGATAGTGTTCCGAGGAGGTGATAACTACTGTTTTCTTCTTATTTGGCACATATCAGCATAATGCGACATTATCGTTGTGGTAACCGAATAATGTGCTCAACACCTTTCATTTAGGATCCAACATCTCCTTCGGTATGCAGGCCTTGTTTTTTCTTATGGTTCCAACATAAGCCAACCGTGGCCAAATCATATGATAAAAAAAAGTTTTCTCCATATATTGTTCGACCAGAGCCACTATATTTTTCCACCAATTTGAGAACAACGTTCTCGCCGAGGTTTGTCGCACGTGCTTTGTTTGCTTGTTTTTCAACATAAATAATTCCTTTATGTGGATAATTTGAGTTGGAATCACACACCTACCAGATTTTTATGATGTATTTGGCTGATTTTGATGGTATATATTGGGTGAAGCGCGTGTGGCCTCGGTACGAAAACAAATGCTCATCCACAGTTATTTAGGCGACCGGAATATATCGACGCTCTAAGTTGTTTATGAGAATATTCCAAACATCGTCGATGGCGGCCGATTTGCTTTCTACAAGTCAAGCGGCTCTCGTGCTACCATTATCAAATCTAATATACTTCAGAATAACTTTATATCGGTTAGCAGACATCGTCGCCCTGTAGATAGGGTTTCCATTGCGGGATTTTGTGTTGGGGGTACCCCCTAGTGGTATCTGCTTGGGTTGTATTAGGGAAAGTTTCGGCTTCTATTAATTGACCACTATAACTCCTGTTTCGGACCACGAATGACCCCCCTTTTCCTAAGAAAGGCCTTTGACCGCGCCTAATCTCGGAAATCGAATTCCGGATCCTCTATCGGAGTTACGTCCTTTAGTCCTATGGACGGAATAATCGTCGTTATTAGCCCTTTCATTTGCCCCAATCCCGCCCTAATCGGGCTATATTAAGGGTACATTACCCCCCAAAAGGGTCCATCTAAGTACCCAATATCTTCCACTACGTTTTTTGAGGGTACCCCCTTGAGGTATCTCCTTGGGATGTTCTAGGAAAAGTTTCGGCTCCGGTTGACCTGTCGATGGAGTCATATGACTCCCGGCTAGGATCATAAATTACCCCACTTTTTCTAAGAAAGGCATTTGACTGCGCCTAATCTCGATTCGATTTCCGGGTCCCCTATGGGAAACGTCCTTGAGTCCTTTGGACGGTGTAATCGTCGTAATTAGCCTTTTCAATTGCACCCTCTCCCTCGCTAATCGGGCCAAAAATTACCTGCCCCCCATTCATTCTATACAAATTACAAGTAGGTCTGCACAGACCTGGTTATGCCGTTTATTTGTAAGCCCGGATTAACCCGAAGCTGGATCCACAATCGCTCATTGTGTTCGGAGATAGTTGCTCCAGGAAGTTATGGAAGGTTTTGTCTCTAACATAAAAACCAAAAAAGTTATACACACTTATATACGCAAAAAATCTACACAGACCTGGTTATACCTTCTAGTGATAATGAAACCATGCGTATTTTTTTTCTGTCAGGATAAACAGTCTTTATCGCAGGGCATAACCCCTTACTTCGGTATCCACCGCAAGGTCATAACCATAAAAGTTTTGACTTAAGTTAATCTAATTTCTTAAGTTCAAAACATAACAGTTTATACCCATCCTAACTTTAAATAAATTAGAATGTTGGTTATCATTGACCTTTGAGAAAACTAAAATCATTAATAAAAATTTGTTTCTTCACTGATGTGCAGTGTTAGTAATCAATCATTGACAGCCAATACATACACGCATTTTTGTCTACCTATTAGGGAGACATTTTTTTTTACTATCTAAAATAAATTTGTATTTATGCCGGGGCCTAAGGTTTTGTATAAGGGTCTTTTCAAAACAACTTATTTAAACATAGATTTTATCTTAAGCGAGTTTGTATTAAAAAATGTTTTTTTATATGAGAATTGTTGCCAAAGCATCGAGGCATTAAAATAAGTTCGTCTTGTATGAGAATTCTTCTTATGCGAGCTTTAGTATACATACTTGTTTTCAGTACATTTATGTCAAAAGTACTTTTAAATTACACTAAGGCGTATGAGTGTTAAAAATGGTAATAAATAACACTTATACGTATGCATTTAAAAATGTTTACAGCACGTTTGAGATGAAACCCATACTAAACCAAAAATTGAATCAGTTAATTTGAATTTAAATGTTAATTTGCTAAATATCGACTTTATTTAACTACCTTTATTGTATACAATATTATTAAAATAATATCTTGAATACCTTAAATGAAAATCTATAACTTGAAACCATAAAACTAATTACAATTTACTTTAGTTAATTTATATAGTTTTAATCTTTGTACTACATTAAAATTTATGGTGCAAAAGTTAGGTTGAAATTTAAGATATTTCTTTATTTTGCAAAGTTTTCCTTTTTGTTTTTGCAAATTTGGCAAAACATCTTAATATTAATTTAATAAATTTAGACAATTTTCAATAATTTGGTAAATTCCTTATCTTAGTTTAGTGTCGCATTTGATGTTTGTTGTTCATGTACATTATTGGCAAAAACAACACTTTCCAGTTAAATTGACAAAACAAACGGAAAGGGAGAGTAATATTTAATAAAATTTTATATGTTTTAAAAAATTTTCTAAATCCATAAGAAATTTTCTGGAACAATAAGTTTGGCATAATTCCCAATAATATAATAACAAGTCATTTAACCATAAACAGAAATGAACAACCATTCATGTGTATACATTTTATGTTTTGTGTCTTATATGAAAAAGAAAAAAAAACTGATTTCATGCTGATGAGACAATGTTGTAGAATTATAAAACTAATATAGAAATGAAGTCCTTTAGCATGTCTTTATTATGAGAACAAAAAATGTGTTTAAACCAAAAAAAAAAAACAGCAATGTAAAATAACATTTAAACCAGTAAAAAACAAAGGAAAAAACCAACCTACAGAAACGGATACATACAAAGTCCTTAATGAAAGTTTCATGAACTTCCGTTTTAGTTTTTCCTGTTTTTTTTTTTTTTTTTGTGTTAAGTCCTTAACATGTATCAGTAATCATGTGAGACATTGAAAGAATTTGTTTTGCGTTTATTATGTTATTTTTTCGTGTTCTGCTTCCTTAGTTTGATACTTTTTTCTGCCTGTAGATTTGCTACTAATTTTCAGACAAGTGTATGAATTTATTTCAATTGGGTTTTTTTTAACAGATTTTTTACAATCCACTGCACTCTTTGGCAAACAGTAGTTTGGTTTGTACAACATACACACAAAAAGTAATTTATTTTATCATATAATACAGACATGGTTAAGGAAATAACATGATGTTTGTGGAATCGAAAAAATATATATAATCCTAATGATTATTTGTATGATTCTAACTGATCTATTATGATTACCAAGGACGTTTTAATTATCATCTAAGATCATATTATAATCATTAGGAGTATATTAACATCACTAGGATTCTAGTGTTATCTTCATTATAATAATATAATCACTGAAATCATATTATGAACACTTAGGTTTATATTATGATCACTGGGATCATACAATGATAATTATGAATTTCGTTAGGAAAATCTTGTGATAATATAACAGGTATTTCATTATCATAATTTAATAACTATATTATTGTAACCACTATGGTTGGCACAATCATAATCCCACAGATATAGGATATCTTTTGAATATGATGGCACTAACAATATTTTCTCCTTGCCTAAATGCTTTTCCGGTAATTTTTTGATATCATAAAATTAAAGAAAAAAAAGGGGTATGATAAATATTTTTCTAAAAGGTGGGGCAATAAGTATCACCCTATTGGAAAGTGCAAATTGCATCTTATGTCAGTTTAGTTTAAACAATCGTGATTTAGATGCGAACGAAATTTTTCTGAGGTAAAAATATATCGCTATGCGCGTAAGCCGAACTTTCAGTGTATTTTAATCTGATTAAGTTTTGTTAGTATAAAATATTAATTTTAAACACTATTTTTATTTCCCCCACTGTATACGGTTTTTTTAAGTTTACATTTTTTTGATCTCATATATAGAGTCATATATTTAGTTGTAGAGTCGGTTGCTTATGTTGCCACTTGAGTAATTTGTACTAATGTTTTTGTTTTCAACTCGGTTTTAACTTTAAAACTCATTTTCTCTTCACATTATCTCGAACACATAAAGACTTTTTTATATATTTAATTTTTTTTTAGATTCACATTTAAAAATAAAGAAAATTACTTTCCATTTTTTTTTCTCTTGTTTGGTTTTGTGTAAATTTTTCATGTATGTATTAGTGTTATTTTCCTGTTTGCTAAGAGCTTGTGAGTTGGTTTTTACTTTATTTTATTTCATTTTATATATTATTTTTTTTTTTTACTAAAGTATTTCTCTAAAATTGCTAAATAACATTAAGTTTTTAAATAAAATCGTACATCCAACACATTAAGGCAACAGTAGATGGAGAAATAACACATCACACAAAAAAAAAGGAATTCAATGTTTTTCCATGTATTCATGTGTCATGATGTTGTTACTAAAATGGGTTTCTTGTTTAGGTTTTTATTATTGTTGATATTTGTTTTGCTTCTTTTTTTTTTTTTTTTGTCGTTGTTGCATTCTTTTGTTCTTTTTTTTCAACAAAATGGTATGTATTAGTTGTTATTTTGTTCAACACACATACACATTTTCCATTATTATGTTTACTATGGTGTGGTTTTTAATTGCTTTGTCAAGTGTTGCAAAAATATTTAGAAATAGATAAATAACCAACATATTTGCTAAGCTGCTGAAGACAATTTTGAATTTCAAAATGTCAATTTATTTAAAGAAAATTAAAATTGAAATTTTAATGAAATACAAAAAAAAAAGAATATAAGAAAAATAATAGAGTCTGCCTAAAATGTGAGAAAGGATATTTTATTGCAAGCAAGTGGCTATGACGAATTGTTTTAAAGGGAAATAACTTAATTCTCCAAAGGAGATGTATTGATTGAATTGATTGGATTGATTTAACTGATAGAATTGATTTAATTGATTTAATTGATTTAACTGATACACTCAGAATATTATGTAGTTAACTGTTTGTAGTTTAATTAAAAAGTTTTCCGTTCCATTTAAAAATAAAGGAAGATACATTTATTTTTCAAAGAAACATCTATATTAACTTTTTTATACATTTATTCGAAATAATTTACTATCATTTACCGATTTTTTTCATTTTCATTTATTTTTTTCATTTGTTTGAAATTTAATAAAAATTTACCCACAAAACGGAAACTTGTGGTTTATTTGTGTCCGTAACAGTTATTACAAATTTAAATTTTGTTTGCTGTCTGTTTCAAAAAATAATATTCAAAAAATTTCAATTTGTTTTTTTATTTAAATTGGTTGTATATATACAAAATTTTTCAATACAATTTACAAGAACTTCATAAACACACATACATATACAAATACATTCACACAAAAAGTGTTTATAGCTTCATATGCATACATACATTTTGTATTGTACGAGTATATTAAAAAAAAAAATACAAAAACGGAAATAATTTCAAATAAATGAAAAAAACATTTATTTTTTAAGGATTGGTGGGTAAAATTTTGACATTTATTTTAACTGATTATATCAGTTGTTTCTTACGGATGTGTCAGTTGATTAATTAACATTTAAAAATAAATAACAAATGGCATTTAATTTAAATGAAAATTAAGTAGACCGGTTTTTAAATGAAATATCATTTCTTTTAAATGATATTTTCAGTTATTTTAACTTACAAACTTTTTTAAGTGTAGAATTGATTTAATTGATTTAATTGATTGAATTGATTGATTGATTTAATTAATTAAATATATTGAATTGATAAGTGATTGAATTGACTGACCTTATTGAATTGATAAAACTGACTGAATTGAATAATTGCTTTAAATTTATTTAATTGATTGAATTCAAACAGAAAAATATAGTGTTCAAAACAAAAGGGTAAACTAAAAGTGGCTTAAGTGACTAAAGATTTGTTTCAAAAGTCAACAAAAGTTGATTTAAGATTGCTCTAAATTACACGACACCCATATTGAACTTAAATGAATTAGTTGAGATCCTCACAATTTTTTTTTAATTTCCTGAATTTCATTTTTAATTGCTAGTTTTTATCTCTATATCATTTTTTTACCATATTTTTAATTTTTTTAAAGTGAGTACGACGAGTTTCGACTGTAAACTTACTGAATTAATAATTATTTTGTATTAGAAAAATTACTGAAGGTTTTTATATATGAAAAAAGTCCTTAGAATATGAAAGTTTTTCTGTAGGAAGAATTCCTAAAATTTTAAGTGTTTTCTTAAGGAAAAACTCTTAAGAACCTGAGGGCTTTTAAGAAAATATTCCACAGCATCTGAGTCATAAAACCATAGTCATAAAAATAGAGGAAAAACTCACCTGAATCTAAGGATTTGTAAAGGAAAAAAACCTCAGAATTGCAGTATTTTTCTTTAGAATCTGGGATATTCTTTTTGTTTGATTGTTTTAAAATCAATAAAATCTTAAGGCTTTCTAAAGGAAAAAGTACTTAAGAGCTGGAGATTTTTCAATACAAAATAGTTCTCTGGATTTATGAGTTTTTCTGAGGAAAAAGCTTACAAAATCTTAAGATGCTTCTATGAAAAAAGTCGCGGTTTCTTTATAGAAAAATTCCTAAGAATCCGAGCGATTTCTATGAAAAAATCTAATTAAATTTTGAAAGAAAATAAAGCCTCAGATTATGAGGTTTTTAATATGCAAAATTCTTGGAATATGTGTGGTTTTCTGATCTTAAAATCTATAGGAATAGTTCCTCAGAACATGAGAATAAGGTCAACAGATTTTTTGGGTTTTTCTACAAGAAAAAGTCTTCAGATCCAAAGGGGTTTCTATATGAAAAGTCTTCAGAATCGGAGGTGTTTTCTATTGAAAAAAATGCTCAGAATTTCTTTGGAATTTGATGGCCGAAAACAGATTCATGCGGACAACTGAATTTGCTGCCAATCGAATGTTTAAATTGCAGCAACCGAATTTTTTGGTTGTGACTATCGAATTGTTATTAAGGCATCCGAAATACTGTTGTCACAGTTAAATAACTCATGTTTCAGTTGGTTTCCAGTTGTCACAACCGAAAAATTCGGTTACCACAATCGAACTTTTCGATTGTCTACAAATTGGGTTATCAGCACGAATCTGTTTTCTCTGTGAATTTACTTATAATATAAAAAGTTTTCTATGTATTTATCCATAAAATTGTTTTTAGGTGGATTTTCTATAGGAAAATGCTCAAAAAATTAACATTTATATGTTATTTAAGCATTTATTAAATTTTATTTTTTTGTTATTTAAATATGTTATTAATTTTTTTTTAATTTAAATGACTTAATAAAAAAGTTTAAAAATATTGGAAACATTGGTTTATATAATTTCAAAATTAAATCTGTTGGATCTATTGAATAGGTTATTCGGTCGAGTTTACCAAATCAATTCCGTTGGAGCAATAATTTAACATAGATTTTAAATAGCAGGTATAACTGAAAATGTCGGTAGCTGGGACCGAATAATGTGATAGTACAGGTAACTACCAAAAATCGGTTGGCACAATAATTATGTTTTCTGTGTGGATAGATGGAACTCATGTCAAATATGGATACTTCAATGTATTTGTATGGTATCGCTCTTTTTCTCAATTTAGCTTCGCTTAATAAATTTGGGCCTAAAGAGCTTAATATTTCTTTAGGAGTAATTTTTTCTTTTGAAAAACTGAAACAGTAACAAAAGCATTATAAAGGCATTATTAAGACCTTTTTCGGTATTCGGTTATTACTTCCAAACAGAGAATAAGGATTCGTGATGACAATCGATGTTACAGCCAATTGAATGATTTGGTAGTGTTAGCAAAATTTTTCGGTTGTGACAACAGAAAATCAGTTGAGACTATAGTTTGACTGTGATAAGAGAATTTTTGGCAGCTTCCATAAATTTCTTAAAAACGGAAAACCGTTCATAATTATATATATGCGTGTAACGATATGTATTTATAACTCATATTTTTTTTAGTACCCAGCAAAAAAAAAAGTAGCAAAAGAAGAGAAAAAGAAGCAGTGATTTTGATTCCGGTGTTGTGAAAATTTGGATCGGAAACAATGATTTTACATAGGGGTGTCATAGGGTGGAAGTTTTCTTTTATGATCCTTTTTCATTGCATCAAAAGCCCTTCTTATGGTTTAGTGAAAAATGAAATCTTTTGTTCTTCCCAAATAAATTTTGAATTTGTAATTTAGATTTCTACAGGACATCAGTAATCGGGCCTTAGCCTCATTTTCACAATCTCCCGTTAGCTTCTACCTGGGAATTTAACTGACAGATTTGTTGTTGTTTCCTATAAAAAGTTTGAGTTTTACTGTTCGTTAAAGTTTAGCGGGAAATTCAGCAATCTGGCCTTATTTATCTCTATTCGAAATTCTTGCGATTTTTACTACAATATTTTTTTTTTTACTTTTTGTAGCGTCATAGATTTGAAAAGTGTTAAATTTCATTATAAATCACATTTTTATAAGTTGTGAAAAAGAACTGCAATAGAAGAGAAAAATCAGAACTAAAAAATACTTTAGAATCAATGAAAAATTAATTCCTTAAGAATCACTTCCATTTATTTTTGCTGGCTATTTATATTTGAATAAGTTCTTGTATTTTTTTTTTTTTTTTAATAATTTTCTATATATACAAACTATTTTGGAAAAAAATAAATTATTAGAACTTCTTTTTTTAGAAACATAAAACATAAAATTTTACATTTAACAGAATATATCAACTCCTACTGAATTTCTATAAATTTTTATAGTTTGTTTTATGAATGACAGATTCAAATAGGTAGCAAAATTTTTTTCTATGAATTTTAATTGATTCTTCATTTTAAAACAAACTCTTCGTATTACTTTATAAATAATGCAGTTGGTAACGGAAAATATATTGTGAGTGTATACATTAGGTTACAAAATTTCACAGGCATATGGGAATATTGTACTGTTAATAAAAATCGATTTGTTCGGTCAATTTAAAACAAAAGCCTTCCACACCGAATGCAATTTCTAAAACCCTCCAAATTTTTTTTTTTATTATTTAACAATTTTAAAATAACATAACAATATTAATAAATGAAAAGTACAAACGAGATGTTAGAAGAAATGAATTTTAGGTTTAATGTTTTAAGAGTAACTAAAATCTGAAAAATTATTTTAAATAGAGACATCAAAAAATTTCAAATAACAAACTTCATCGCATTTGGTGGAACCTTTTTTTAACGATCGCGTAAAAGTAAAAACGCAATCATTCATATTTTTCCATGGCAAAATTTTGATATATGCAAAAAAATCTATCACTTTTATATATAATTATATATGACATTATATATTATTCTTTATAAATATATGTGTTTAAATTTTTTACAAAAGTTTTTAAAATTTTGTTTAGTTTCAAGCCAAAGATGTAAATATATATAGTAAAATTCTATTTGTTATAAAGGGTTGTTAAATTTTAAGGGCCGATGTTGAATGTGAACCACACCTAAATGTCAAGTTTACATTTGTCAATTTCAGACTAACTCAATTTGAATCATAAAGAGATACACAATCGAGCAACGCGTTAAAATTATTTAGGCTTATTATGAAAATGGGCGTTCAAATCAAAATGCATTTCGTGCACTTCGTGATTTTTTTTGGTATGCATAATCGACCAAATGTGTCCACAATCGGGAGAATTGTGGGCATATTTCAGCAAACCGGGTCTGTGAAAACACTTGTGCATGCTCGCCCAGTTCGTTCTGCGGAAAATATTGTGTGCCATGAGGTCGGCCAAGCATTTACCATGAATGGTGTTCGCTATCGCGAGATGATAACGAACTTATTGTGGCCAGGAATTGAGGATATGACCCTGGATGATATGTGGTTTAAACAGGACGGTGTCACTTGCTACACAGCTAACGAAACAATGGTTCTTTTGCGCGACAAATTCAATGGCCGTAATATCTCACGTGGTGGCGATGTCAATTGGCCGCCAAGATCATGTGATTTGACACCGTTGGACTTCTTTCTTTGGGGTTATTTGAAAGAAAATGTATACATCGATAAGCCAGCAACAATTCAAGAGCTAAAAGATGAGATAATTCAGCACATTAATGGCATAGAACCTCATTTATGCCTCAGCGTCATCGAAAATTTGGACCATCGGATGGAGGTGTGCCGACGGGTTTGCGTCGGCCATACACTCCATACACTCAGAATATTATGTAGTTAACTGTTTGTAGCTTAATAAAAAAGTTTTCCGTTCCATTTAAAAATAAAGGAAGATACATTTATTTTTCAAAGAAACATCTATATTAACTTTTTTATACATTTATTTGAAATAATTTACTATCATTTACCGATTTTTTTCAGTTTCATTTATTTTTTTCATTTGTTTGAAATTTAATAAAAATTTACACACAAAACGGAAACTTGTGGTTTATTTGTGTCCGTAACAGTTATTACAAATTTTAATTTTGTTTACTGTCTGTTTCAAAAAAAATATTCAAAAAATTTCAATTTGTTTTTTTATTTAAATTGGTTGTATATATACAAAATTTTTCAATACAATTTACAAGAACTTCATAAACACACATACATATACAAATACATTCACACAAAAAGTGTTTATAGCTTCATATGCATACATACATTTTGTATTGTACGAGTATATTAAAAAAAAAACAAAAACTACAAAAACGGAAATAATTTCAAATAAATGAAAAAAACATTTATTTTTTAAGGATTGGTGGGTAAAATTTTGACATTTATTTTAACTGATTATATCAGTCGTTTCTTACGGATGTGTCAGTTGATTAATCAACATTTAAAAATAAATAACAAATGACATTTAATTTAAATGAAAATTAAGTAGACCGGTTTTTAAATGAAATATCATTTCTTTTAAATGATATTTCCAGTTATTTTAAATTACAAACTTTTTTAAGTGTACATAATTAAACCATACCATATTATTATAATAAAAAAAAATGACAATAATTTCCTAAATAATTTGTGTTTTATTCAAAATCAAAATCGGCCCTTAAAATTTAACCACCCTTTATATGAACGAGGGCGTGTCAATTTGTCCGTGACTTTTTGAATATAATTTTTCAACATAGTCTCCTTTGAGCTCTATTAACTTTCTCCAACATTTTACCAATTTTATTTGTAAGATGATTTTATCCTTGGAGTTACATATCTTTCCACCTAGCCATTTCTTAAAATTAAAAAAATTGAAATAGTTCGGTGAATAGGGCGGATGAGGGAGCAATTCGATGAATATTTAATGAATTTTTGACATGGAAACATATATTGTGAGCAAACGCGGCACCTCTCATAACCAAGCGATTATTCAAAATTGAAACCCCTGTGCCATGTGAGATATTTATAGCTTTCACAAATGCTCGTACTTTCAATCTCCGATCGGCCAACACCATATCGTCAATTGTTTTACGTAAAGAGACCTCAACTTGGCATCCCAAACGTTCGGCATCTTTCGTGCTTGTACAGCGACAATGCAATTCAATAAACCCCTTTTTTACCATTGAAATTGATGGTGCAAAGTTCCTATAGTATTTCATCAAGCTTATCCTTAATTTATGTGATGGTTTTTCCGCAAAAAAAATATGCAAAATGTGCACATGAAATAATCTGTAGTCTGAGTGGTAGTCTGCTATCTATGGCTGTTAAATACAAACTAAATGCCGCAAATTTGGACAGAAGTCAACTGACGGAAGCCTGTTGATAGCAGAACTAATAAAAAAGCAAATTCCCTTTTTGAAAAAATGTGCATGTTTAAAAATTTTCTAAGTCCAACACATGAGAATTTCAAAACCATATAAAGTTATATAAATATGTATGCCATTATATATGACTTGAACAAACTGGATGAAAACTTTTTTTCGGGTAAAATGATATCAAATTATGTTTTAACTAAATTACAAGTCTATAGTCATACGAATTTTAGTTGAAAAATTTTAACAATTTTCTAATTTAGGGGAGTACCCTACTCAAAATCTCAATTTATTCATGTGAAACCTTTTTTTATGTTGCATTCTTTATAAATGAAAAATCCAACTACATTTTTGAACCAACTATTCTCTGTTACACTTTGAAAGACAACTTCAATAATTAAACCAAGTTCTGATTTTTTTTTTGTTGATGAATTTGACCCAAAAGGTTTTTAGCGTCTATTTAAAAATTTAACATTTTCTCTAAAAAAAATATATTTTCCCTAATCTAAAACTACTGGGATCAAAGATAATACATTATTAAAACAATTATACATTATGCTCAAAATTTTTCACAAAACAAAAAGAAAAAGTAGAACTTTAAGATATGTTTAAAACTTTTGTCCAACAGAAGTCCTTATTTTTTTCTTATTAAATTTATTTTAACACATGAGACATTTCTTTTACTAAAGTTTTCTCCTAAAAAAACTAGAATTACAAAAAAAAAAAAAAAAATTAAGTTAAGCAACCAACTTTCACTAAACAAAAGTGCAAACGAAGCATAAAACCTTATTGTTGCAACGGACGTGAATAGTGTTCACAAAAGAGGAAAAATTCGACTACTAAATAAAACAAAAGAAGCAAAAGTTTTAGGGGGAAAAAACTGGTTACCAAAGAGACCACTTCCGGTACAGAAAACACACACACACATGCATACATGTACTCACTCCTACACAAATAGCAGGAGAAACTTTTGAAAATAAATGTTATTTTTACTGCAGAGGTTTTCTAAAACTTATGAAGTTGGAATGATTGTGGGGAGGAAAAGAGTTTAAGCCAAATACCAAGTACAAGGCATTTATTTACTATTTGGCTAATTCGCGCTGTCAAAGTGGTTTTAAAACAATAACAATAAAAGTTTCGATTTTAAAGTTTAACATTTGGGTACACCTAAATATATCAATGAATGCTTAATGTGGCAGTTTGTAATAAAACGGGGAATAAATAAAAAACATTTTAGGACTTGTCCTAATAAAATTATAACAAAATACCAGAAATTTTAAATAAGTAAATAAATAAATAAAAACTCTTTGTAGTGGAAACACAAATTTTTAATGTCAGATTTTTAGCCGAAGATTTTTGGCCCATTTTGCTCCTACTCCCAAAATCTTTAAAACAATCATGTGATGTCTACGCTAGAGGAGAAACCTGCATACGAAGTTTCAAGTTCCTAATTCCAGCGGTTGAACATTATCAGTGAATTACACCATACCCCGGGAAAAAATATTTTAAATTCCAGATTTGTAGCAGAAAGTGATTGAAAAGGACACTGAAGGCAAATCCATTCCCCCAAATTGCTGCTTCGCCGTAACAGAAGCCTAAACATTTTAAAATCCTAGCTTCAGAGATTTTTTAATGGATGATTAAAGGCGCACTGTTTTTCTTTTTTAAGATGATTTTTTCAAAAAAAAAAATTATTTATTTATAAATAAGTCCATAATCTCAGGTTTCTCGTTAAAGCGTTTTGGACAGGCCAATAAAGAGGATTATTTTCCCCTATTGGGACCCTGTTTGTAATAATTTAAATTCCAATAAGTATCTTATAAGTGAAATAGCCATACTCCAAGAAACATATGCTGGAAGATACAGGTTTTCAGCCAAAACGATATAGGCAGGCCGTTAAGGGGCCGACTTTCCCCTCGTAAGTCTCCATTTTCGTGATGTTTTTGCGGAATTTTCAAAACGAACCCTAGTAATGAATTTTCCCAACTCCAAAGTACATATATTTTAAATTACAGCTTCCTAAGCAAAGATGTCTTGGCAGCCCGTCAAGTGAGAGACTTTTTAGCCTTTTACTCCTCCCTGAAGGAATTTCCAAAATTTCGTCTTTGCGGATGCCTACGATGATGAGGCGATGATAAAACAGTCAGTCAGTAACAATGTGATTCAAACCCATAGAAAAAGATTCATAAATATCTGTAGTGTCGATTAGGGGCCATTTAAGAAAATTTAAAATCACATAAAAGGAGGAGGAGGCTGCTTATTATGACTCTGAGATCGGAATAAAAAAATTCAAAGTGACCGATCCAAAAGATGCGTTTTCGCAGGACTTTGTGTCACTGCTCACGAATTGGAAATCAAAAATTTAAAATACAAAATATAAGATCAAATATGGCGGTTAATACGTATTTTGAATAGAATTTTAAATATTCAGCCTTATATTGAACATGCGAAATTGTATTTTAAATGTTTGGTTTTAGATTTGTTATCAGTAAATAAACCAAATGCGTTTATTAAATCCCAAATATAAAACTTTTAAAATTCATGGCTGCCATTAGAGATCTATTTTTAAAAGTTTTCAATTATATTTTTTGCCCAAGTGTCCAAAAATAGGTAGAAAATCCTTTACACCCGAACGTTAAATAAACTTGCTAAATTCGGATTCCAGATTAGCGAACCTAGTAGTTAAATAGACCCAGAGAAAATATTAATTGGAATTCGATCGAAACCATTAAGATTTATTCGTACACTTAAAAAAATTTGTAAGTTAAAATAACTGAAAATATCATTTAAAAGAAATGATATTTCATTTAAAAACCGGTCTACTTAATTTTCATTTAAATCAAATGTTATTTGTTATTTATTTGTAAATGTTAATTAACCAACTGACACATCCGTAAGAAGCAAATGATATAATCAGTTATAATAAATGTCAAAGTTTTACCTACCAATCGTTAAAAAATAAATGTTTTTTCATTTATTTAAAATTATTTCCGTTTTTAATTTTCTTTTTTTTAATATACTCGTACAATACAAAATGTATGTATGCATATGAAGCTATAAACACTTTTTGTGTGAATGTATTTGTTTATGTATGTGTGTTTATGAAGTTCTTGTAATTTGTATTGAAAAATTTTGTATATATACAACCAATTTAAATAAAAAAAACAAATTGAAATTTTTTGAATATTTTTTTTTGAAACAGACAGCAAACAAATTTTAAGTTTGTAACAACTGTTACGGACACAAATAAACCACAAGTTTCCGTTTTGTGGGTAAATTATTATTAAATTTCAAACAAATGAAAAAAATAAATGAAACTGAAAAAAATGGTTAATGATAGTAAATTATTTCGAATAAATGTATAAAAAAGTTAATGTAGATATTTCTTTGAAAAATAAATGTATGTTCCTTTATTTTTAAATGGAACGGAAAACTTTTTTATTAAACTACAAACAGTTAACTACATAATATTCTGAGTGTAAGAATGTTAAAATAATTTATAATCCATTAATATAGCAAAAATATTGTATTGGAAATTAAAACGAGGCAAAAGGAACTAAAAAACAATCCTATTATTCAGTTATTGGTATTTCCAAATCAACTTTAAAAATAAAATTCGTTTAGTACTTGTATACGGTAGAATCAACCATTTATTTAGTGAATTTACAAGAAAATTAGTACAATCTATCAAATTTATTAAAAAAAAATTGTCGTTATTCAAAAGTGTTAACCACAAATACGGTTATGCTAATAAAATATGCCATTAAATTAGGGTTTTAGGAGAACCAACCGAATTGCGGACTGTATTGATTATAGACGCCACTACTGATTGGTATTGGTAAACAAATGTTGAACTATATTTATTTTCCTAAAAAATCAATTAAATTTAAAGTTAGCCATAAAAATTAATAAGAGTTTGTGTTATAGTGGGTAGAGAGGTAGCTCAGTACTCCGAATTTTCGAGTTCAAATCCCGTTATTTTTTAATTAAAATAAAATATTCAAATGTTTAAATATTAAATATTTAAAAGAAGAGTGTTAAGTATGAATTTTAATGCTCAGGGTCGATACCGGAAAAATCTAAAAATTTAATTTTTCATAAATTAAAATTTTGTGAAACATAATATAATTTATGTGAAATACAAATACTAAATTAAACAACTGAATATTGGTTGTCACAACTAAAAATTAAATTTAATATGAAGACAGTTGTCGTAACCGCCTGAATTCGATTGGCAACTAATTCGGTGGACGCAACTAATACTGTTTTCTGGGTGTACATTTTTCAGCAATTTTCCTACCTGTTAAAAGAAAACAAACAGAACTCTTCCAGGAATTGGGACCACCTCCCGAAATTTTACCCAAACTATACTTGGTGTAGGGTCGTATATGGTTGGCATGTACGACCTTAGTCTTATTACTATTTTTTCTGTATAAATACGTATTCTTAGGTAGGTACCCAGCAACAAAAAATGGATGTTATTCTTTACGAATCTCTTTTTCAGAACATCCAAAGAAGTTAATAGTGCAAATTTTTCGATTTGTAAGAAGTCATTTTAAACAACTTCCAAAATGATTATAAAGGGTGTCCCAAGAAGAATGCATTTTTTATATCTGGCAACATTCGAAGTGTCATTGTTTGACATTTGAACAATTGTTATTATTTGCTAGTAGAAGGTACGAGGTTAGTAAAAATGGAGCGCTACACGAATGAACAACGCATTCTCATTGTGAAATTGTTTTACCAAAATGGTGAAAGTTTTGCGGCTACAGTTCGCAAATTGCGATCAATTTGGGGTCACAATAATGCTCCAAAAGAGTCAACTGTAAAGAGATTAATGGATAAATTTGCCGATACTGGGTCTGTTAGTGATGTAAAGACAACAACGCGCCATCGACCAGGTCGATCGACCGAAAATGCCGCAGCTGTACGTGATGATGTCGCTCAAACTCCATCCACCTCAATTCGACACCGAGCTCAGCAAATTGGTGTCTCCAAATCCACTTTGCAGCGAATTTTGACGAAAGATTTGCATCTTCATGCATACAAAGTTCAATTGACTCAGGAACTGAAGCCAGCTGACCGTGGACAGCGAAGGCAGTTCGTTAATTGGGTATTGGAGAGACAACATGAAAATGCTGATTTTGCCGATAAAATCATCTTCAGTGACGAGGCCCATTTTCATCTTGATGGCTTCGTCAATAGGCAGAATTGTCGCATTTGGGGTGAGGAAAATCCTCGAGTGATTCACGAGAAGCAAATGCATCCTCAACGTGTCACTGTGTGGTGTGGTTTTTGGGCTGGAGGAATCATTGGACCTTTTTTTTATGAAAATGAGGCAGGTCAAGCGCAAACAGTCAATGGTGTTCGGTATCTTGAAATGATAACCAGTTTTTTCTTGCCTAGAATTGAAGAAATGAATGTGGAGGGCATGTGGTTCCAACAAGACGGCGCACATGTCATACAGCCAGAGAAACAATTCAATTGCTGCATCAGTCATTTCCCGGTCGTGTTATTTCGCTTTTTTTTAGATCAGAATTGGCCGCCTAGATCGTGCGATTTAACACCATTAGATTTTTTTTTTTTTGGGGTTTTTTGAAGTCGATGGTTTACGCGATTAAACCGACGACGACTCAAGCCTTAAAAGAGGAAATTGGACGCTGCATTAATAAAATACCGCAGCATTCATGCAAAACGGTCATTGAAAATTTCATTAAAGGATCGCGTGCATGCCAGCAAAGCCGCGGCGGCCATCTGCACGATATATTGTTCCATACATAACCTCATTCTGTCTACTTTACGATATAATAAAGTTTCACGATTTTTTTTAAATATCTGTGTTTTATTTAAAATTTAAAAATTGCGTTCTTCTTGGGACACCCTTTATTACCCCTACTAGTAAAAAAACACATTTATTTAGTTGGTCCATAAATGGTTAATTCCTGCAGTCATTAAATGCCTTATTGAAAACATATTTTGCATACCAGTGATATTCACTTTGTCCTGGTCGGAATAATAATTTTTTACGTGTTCAAAATCACATTTTTAACTTAAAAAAATCCACTCCCAATATTTATTTTGTAATCCCTATTTTTAACAACTTCCGTAAACTAATGAAAAAGTCCATCTGCTCATCGATTTTTCATAGCACCGAAATAAACTACTTCCTCCCAATGACACGTCAATGTTAAAATCATTAATGATTCATCGAAATTTTCACAACTTCGTGTTCAGTAGATGTAGTGTTTAACTTCTTCTTCCTCAGCTCTTATTTTGCTGGGTATGATTAAATTGTATTAATATTACTCATACGTATGTATAAGATTCATATATAGTTGGTAACATTTTTTTTTTTTTGATAACACGTTGATTTTGACACAAAAAAAAATCGAATAAAACATCTAGAGTGAAGAAGTGTTGGTTAGTTAACTTAGTTGTGCGGAAAGAAGTTTCTTATTTTTTGTTCCTGCTGTTTATATGTGTTGAAGAGTTTTAGATTGGAAAGTTTTTCTTAAAAAAAAGTAAGTGTACAGTATGTAGGGGCATGATTTCATAAACTTTGTAAAAAAAAAAAATACAGTTAAACTTACGCTCGTCCCCTTATTGTCACAATAGTTGTTATGTTGTAATATATAGTAAGAACATAGATAAAAAAAGTTTTTATATATAGTTTAAACATAGAGACAACATTACAAAAACATGTGGTTTCACTATACACGTGTGGAAAATCATAAAAAATCTTTGTCCAAAAAAATTAATATCATAACGATTTTAAGTACTACTTTAAGATATACCAAAATTCTTAAAACAAATTAAAATTTTTTTAAACAAAGACCAGTTTTTGTTGTCTAATTTAATACAAATTAACGTTATTTTGCTCAAAGCTATAAAAGAAACACAATACCTAATACATCCGTTTTTTATTTTTAACGGAAATTGCTAAAAATACGTAAACATTTTTTTTTTTTTATTTTGTATATATAATTATACTATATACATGAATTGCTATAGGCCTTTAGTAAATACCTTTAAATTAAATTTTAAAGATGTTTCTTACATAAAATGTTTCCATTATCTACCATCAAGATACACCAACGAAAAACGATACGGAAAAGTTCAAAAACAATTTGTTGCTAATTGTAGTTTTTGGTCTTTTAAATGTTAATATAACTTTTCTTTGTTGTAGGTACTAATTGGTATCTGTGTGAATGTTTTGTTGTTGGCTCTTTTGATTCATATTAAATGTAAATGATTGAAAATTGAAGAAGAATTTTCTTTTTGCGTCCTTTATTTTATGTAAAAAAGAGGTAGAAACGAAATAGGACAATTAAGAATTTTAATTTGGTATTTTTTGGACATTCAAATTGTTCAAAGTAATTTAATAGATTAAATTTGGAAAAAATTATTATTTTCGAGTTATTATTAAGATGCTACCTTCCACAACTACTGTTTTCTCAAAGCTACTTAGAATTTTTGATATATCATAGTACGGAAGTAGGAATTGTTGCCAATATTGCGATCCTTGGATTATTACCTAATCCGCTGAAAAATAATTTTAGGAATTGTTGTAGGGAACGTGGGAAAAATGAAGGCCGAATGAAGGTGGAATTAAAAAACTGGTCAAGGGACCAAAATGGAATGGCACGGAAGGCGAGTAAAATTGAAACTCTTGACAAGGCGAGTATGAGTGAAACACTACATAAGGGTTACAAAATGGAATGGAACAGGGAAACGAGAATGAATATATCAGGCAATGGGAATAAAAATATACCATGGCACGAGTAGAATTAAAATACAAGATAAGGGGAGCAAAGAGGAATTGAAACACTAAATAAGCGAAACGGAATAGTATGAAACGGGGACCTATTTGAGTTCAAAAACTAAACACAGGTACTGGTGCACTCACAATATTATTTCGTTAAAAAAAACTTAAAATACATATTAAATTAATCGAAAATACAATCAAAAAGAGGACTACTGATTTTCCATTATATTCAACCCATTTTGTTGTTTATTTTTAATCATTGTTTAATAATCGACAAAAGTAAAAACAAAAGAAAGTCGTTTAAAATAACCATCAAATTTTTACCGACAAAAAGTTAGAAAAAACTACTTTTGTGGTTTGTTTTCAAATTGAAAGTTCTTTTATTTGTATGTAATTACAAAACAGAACACAACAATTGCAGATGTATATGTTTATATTGGCTTTGTGTGTAAGTATATTTGAATAATTTCTTTTAATTTTTATTGAAATAATTTAGTATATATACAAACTATTTTGGTAAAAAAAAAAATAAAAAGGAATTATATGAATTTCGATTTTTTGAAGCAAAAAACATAAAATTTTACATTTAACTGAAAGTATCAACTCCTACTGAATGTTTGTAAATTTTTATAGTTTGTTTTGTGAATGACTGATTCAAATAGTTAAAAAATATATTTCTATGAATTTCAATTGTTTCTTCATATAAAAACAAACTTTACGTATTTCTTTTTAAATAAACTACAGTCGGTAACGGAAAATATAGTTTGAGTCTGAGGTAATAAGGGGAAAAGTCTCTGCCTTAACGTTCTGCGCAAACCCATTTGGCTAATAATCAGATATGTTCCCAATTCGCGGATAAGGTATAGATTGGGAAATTTTAAATTTGAACTGCCAATTACTTTGGCTTTGATAGGTAGAATAACATTAATTTTTATTTTCAGGCTTATGTATGACATTTGCAAAATGCGACGCTATACGTTCGAACAAAATTGGTAAATATTAAAAACTTACTTCAAAATTAGTGTCTTTAAGCAAACTGTAATAATTTTACGTGCAAAATTTTCGAAAAGAAATCGGCCATCAGTTCAGTTTGCGCGTGAATTTGTTAAATGAGTTCATAAAAATGGTTCGTCATTGAACAAACCAACCCGTGTACGTTCTCGTTCAGTGCGTTCAACCGAAAACATTGCTGCTGTGGCTGATAATGTCTAAGAACATCCATCAACATCAACTTGTCATCGTTCTCAAGAATTAAACATTTCTCACATTTTTGAAAAATTGGATTGATCGGTTGAGGTACTGCCGAGCTAGTCATGGTAGGGATATAAACGATATTGTGTTCCATTCTTAAATGACAAATATCAACCAGAAATTTGAAAAAATTAACAGTACTTTTTTGTATAGCCGATTCAAATATAAAATTTAAATGACCCACCCTGTACCTTTTATCTTGGAAATAAATTTCAATTTAAAAGAAATTATTTCAATTCTGCATCTAAAAACAAAATAACATAAAAATTAGGTCAATAAATCGCAACACATTTAACAAACGTTTGAACTTTTTTATGAGTCCAGAAACATCCAAGTAGTTTTTAGTTAAGATGTCATTTAAAATTAGTGAAAAATTACATAACAATCCGTTTACTAACTTTTCATTTAAATATACAAAACTCTTATTGTTAATAAATGAATTTAATAAAGGATTTTTCATTTATTTTAACTGTAAAAAAATTAAACACATATTACGGAAAGTAATATTATATATCCTGTATTTATTTATTTTAAATGCGAACAAATTAACTACAAAATTCTAAAAAAGGAATGATTTTTTCTAAAGTTTTTGTTTAATTTTCGACAAAATAAATAAAAACACCGCAAAAATAAATACTATTTCCATTTTTTTCGTTTGGTTAAATGTCATTAAAGTTCAATACAAAGTCTTTAAAAATAAACAATTTTTTTCTTAATTTGTTTATTCTAACAATCAGACAATTGAAGCGGAGCCGCGAATAACGTTTTTAGCGACAATTTTTACAAAACCTGTTTTTTCCAGATTACCGTTAGAATAACTCTCTTTTTTGACTTAAAAATTAAATTTGTCAAAATTATGCAGTATTTCGTTATCAAAATGCAATCTAAAGAAGTCAGTCAGTGGGATACACCTACAAGTTCTAAAACGTTATTTTCGATTTCTCAACAATTTCAATTTTGTCGCTTACAACGTTATTCGCGGCAAAATATAAAAAATAAAAATAATTTTTTTAGCAAATCATTTTAAATCAAAATATTAACTGTAACAAAAAATCCGCATTAATATGTAATTTATTCTTAAAATAAATGTAAAAAAGTTTAAAATGTATTTCTTTGATTTTTAACTATTTATATGCGGAAAACTTTTTATTTACTATTAGTTACTGTTAAAATAGTTTGAGTGCAAGGTTATGGGGTAAGTCAGTAATATGACGATTTAACTAATTTTCGCCAGGAACGCTTTAAAATTGGGGGCGTTCAAAAAGTACAAAAAACTCTATGGGCACACTCATATGTCAGGGAAATGTATCATAGATTTTGTTAATTTTCGGCAAATAAAAGGGTTTATTGTACTTATGAAATATTTCATAAAAGGCAAAAAATATTTACTGGTATTTATTGAAATTTATTATCACAGCAATGAAGTTAGTTTTAGGTGAGAGTTTTATATTGAGCGTTTCATGAAACTGACAGTCATAGAGACAATTTTGTCTTTGGAATATATTTCTATATTTAAATTACTGTTGACTAAGTATTAGACTTTAAATGTTATCCATTATATTAAATTTTAAGTAAAATAACGCCCTAAGAAATACACTTGAATGGTCTTGAACAAATTCCATCCAATATTTTTTATTTGGTGAGATTATTATTTGTGTTTACACAACTTCCATAAATAATCATTTTATAATTTAATTTTTAATGTAAATAACTTATAAAATAACTTATTAAATAGTAATTTCCGTGCCATATATTGTTTCAAACTAACCTGTTAAATATTTTTTAAAATTATTTTTGTGCTTCTTAAAGTCTCTAGATATTTTGCAACAAACAACTTTGCTTTTGGCCACCTTTTGTTACTCCTCTTCCCAAGAACACAAAATTATAAATCATTTCAATTAATGTCTCATAATGTTTTGCCTTACACTAATGTTGTCGTTTTTATTTAAAGCTTATTTTTGATTAATTTATTTGTCTTTTCTCTCTCCCAACCTCAAGTGAAAACCCTTAAAAAAATCCCTTTTGCAAATAAATAATGATATTACCCGACTGATGATATATAAGACACACATTTTAAATTTATGATTTCTTAAGGTTTTTAAAATAAAGCAAACATTTTTCATTTTGAAAAAGGAAGAAAACAAAAAAAAAAATCACACTAATTATGTATTTGCAAAATAGTATTTATAATTATTCTTAAGGACAACCTTTTTCGCTGTGTTTTTCATTTTGTCTTCCTTTGAGCTTTAAACAAACAGCGTAATTATTTAATAAATTATAAAATTTGCGGTCAGAAATATGAAAAATCTTTGCCATATCCCGGAGAAGGGATGTGTTAATAAGGGGTGTTTTTTTTATAAATTATATATATATATATTTTTGTATGATTTCTTAATATTTATAATTTGTTTATGGTTTGCATAATTGCTATGAAATTATTAAATATTTATCAAAAAGAGTTGATTTATAGTGTACATATTTATTTATAATATTTTAATACAATCAATATGTTGCGTTTATTTCCATGCAAATAAATTGCAAAATTAGGGGGCGAAAAAGAAATAGTAGCAGTACTTAAGTTGTAAAACTAATTAAACATTTAACATTAGTTTACAAACATTTTAATTTTATGTATTCTCGTATGTTAAATACAAAAAATACCGAGCTTGTCGGATCAACCAGGCGATAATAGATCATAAAAACTGTGGCCATAAGCTTCTTCATTGTACAGCATGGTCTGAAAGTCCCATAATATTTCGTTACGGGTATTTTTAAATATCGCATTATATTATACACAGAATAAAATAACAAATTTCTGTTTGTAATATTAAACATCATTCCTAAAATATTTTTTTAAATACAATAAAAGTATTTTTTAAAAAGTCACCATCAATGGAATTTTTAAATTCTTTAAAAATAAACATTGAAGAAAAAAGTAACAAAAAGTTTTTTGTATTTACAAATTCCATTGTTGGTGCCTTTTTAAAAAATTTTATATTTCTATTTACAAAAGAATTCTATGAATTCTATGAATTTTGTAAGTTTATTCTGTATATATACACAAATTAAATTAAAAATATTTGTTAAAATTCAAATGCCATTTCTAACAATTTTTTGTTTGAAAAATTCCTTGAAAATAAATATTTAAGTTACAAAAATATAATAAAAATTTTTTGGATTTACAAATTCCATTGTTGGTATTTACAAAAATATTCTCTGAGAGATGTTTAATATTACAAACAGAACTTTGTAATTTTATTCTGTGTATAATTATTTCTTCTTTTGAGTATTTATCTCTATGTGTTTAAAATTCAAGTCTCAAATTTCTAGCTTAAATCATTTGCACAGTTCATGAAAGGAGCTCTTTTTTCATTTTTTAATCCCATTTTTACAACACTGTAATTGGAATTTTCGAAAACTATGTGTTTAGTTATTACGAAAATACCACAGGTAAAATAAATTTAAAATATGAGATTCACAGTTTAAGGGAAGATTTTCCTATCTGCTTCTACCAGCAACATTTTTCAGAAATCCCACTTCGATATATGTCTACGTCTACGTTGCAAAAATAATATGGAATATAGATCTTGCGGCTTGTGTTGTGTGATTAAGGGACCCCTTTTATAAGCTCACGTTCGCATTGGAAATTCTACAAAGTTTAACTTCAGTTAATTGAATTGTTCCCTAAAATGCACATATTTGATTTTTAACAAAATAGTAAGTAAGAGCCTTTTAACTTCTTCTACCCACTGACGAAAATAAGCAAATTCAGCTTATTGGGGACTAAGACAAGGAACACATGTTTTTAACCCCAGCGTTTAGTGTTTCAACTTTACAAGTTGCCCGTTCAATTAAATTTCAGTCACTACATTGTGCTACCATTATATAGTGTTACAATTTCGTTCCCTTTACTTAGTGGCTCAATAACACTCATTGCCAGGTCCATGCATTTGGTTCCCCTTATTTGCTGTTTGAATTCCACATGTTCCCTGTTCCATTATATTTCTCCTTGGTTAATGTTTGAATTCCTCTCGTTCCCCGTTCCATTTCATTTATTTTCCTAGTTTAATGTTTTAATTTCAATTTCTAGCTAAAGCGATTCGGCAAGGCCATTTATGGGGAGACTTTTCCATTTTTACCCAACATTTTTCCCATGTTCCTAGCGAAAATTTCCCGTGAATTAGCCAATACAGCATATAAACATATATTTTTAATTTTAGGCTTGCGGGAAATTTCTGACTTTTAAACCCTTTTTTTTTATCAAGTTTCTGGCATAAATTGCAAAAAGTACCTTATTAGTGAATATGATCATTCTCCACGCAGCACATATTTTATATTTTACGTTTTTCTCTCTAGCCATGTGGGTTAATGAGGACACTTTTCAGCCAAATAATTATTTTAATAATTTTGTAACTTAGTGTAATCAACCTTTTTAATTGAATCAATATTTAATGAGTTAAACATTTTAGCTGTAAATGTAGCATTAAGAAAAAGTTGGGTAATTTTGTATGCTTTTTGAATCAAAGGGTTAACAGTAGAGATGTTTTAATATTAATAAGGGGGGAAAATTGATATTAGAGTTATCAAAGTTTATCAAAACATTTTCAATTACAATTTTTTTTTTTTAGTTTTTACATTTTAAATATTTATGAAGATAAATCTAAAAATTTTTATTTTTTAAGCGATTTTTTTTTTTTTGGTTTTTCAACAAAAAGGATTTACGTAAAGTTAAATAAATTTTTGAGCATTTCATTGATTGTTTTAAATTTTAAAGCTATAATTTAATGGAATAAATCGTTTTTAATAAATTAGTATATATATTTCAAAATAACCTTTCTACACACTTTCGTATCTTCTTTTCAAACACATTTCAAGAACTAAACATTTTCCTTATTCATTCTTTGAATTTAACCTCAACTTATCTATTTATTGTTCAAACACTTAATCTTTTTCATTATGCTGATCATTTTTAATTTAATTAAAACTGCAATAAAACAAAAATGGCTGCAACAATATACAACTTACCACTTGAAAACTTTCTTTCAGTAATAAAATCTCTGGAACATTTTTAAAGTTTTTGCTTTTAGAAAAAAGTGCTGCAAAAAATAAGAGAAAATGAAAAGAAAATATTAGCAACAAAATATTTAGCCTTAGTTAGGCATAAAGTAAAATGAAAATATTTCTTTAACTACAAGTAGCCTCAAGATGCCAAGATAAATGCAACAAATTAAAAGTCATTCAACACTTTTTAGTTTATAAAAAAAATATACCATTTATAATCAAAACCATAGAGTATTGCGAAAAGTAATTTCTTAAATAAAGTATCTTTTGTACATCTTTTAAAATAAAATGTTAAAATAGATATTTTAGGGTGGGCGAAATTTGAAATATATGAAAAGTTGTGGAGATATATTGCTAATATGCTTACTTGCATAGAGTAGATAGTCACTTAGATAGAGTAATAAAAAACAGCCGAAATAAAAGAAGTGTTGGTAAAAGCTAAAAATAACATAGCGCCAGGGGAAGATCGTATTCCATATGAATTTTTTAAAAATGCTCCGGATGAATTAATTCAAGAAACTGCAACAACATGTAACGTTATGTTTGATAGTGGTAAAATAGATGATGCGTTTATTTTAAGCATAATTTATCCGATACATAAAAAAGGCGACTCTTTAATACCAAGCAACTATCGTGGAATCTCTTTCATGAACTCTTTGCCAAAAATAATGGTGGGACTTATAACTAACAGACTGTCTGATTTTGTTGAACGCCACAAATGTCTGAATGAATATTAAGCTGGCTTTCGAAAAAATTACTCAACGGTTGATAATATTTATATCCTTACAGCACTAGAGGATTTAAATCGCTAACGGAAGAAGAAAACGTATGCCTTCTTTGTGGACTTTAAAGCCGCATTTGACAAAGTCTCACGAAATGCTCTTATATATAAGTTACACACAATGTGCATCTCGACCAAAACAGTATAATTTATAGAAAATATGTATAAAAACACAAAATCAGCTGTTTGGACAGGCCAAGAGCTATCTAACCCATTTTCAACGGTATCAGGTGTGAGGCAAGGATGTCTTTTGTCCCCGTTACTGTTTGCGTTATATTTGAACGACTTACATGACCACTTAGAAGGAGGGATAAATATTGAAGGCCTAAATATTCGTCTATTGCTATATGCTGATGACATCGTTATTCTCGCAGACGAAGTTTGCATCCTACAGAAAATGATTTATAAATTAGAAGCATACTGCAAAATGTGGGATTTAGAAGTAAATCTAAGCAAGTCAAAAATTATGGCATTTAGAAAAGGTGGAAAACTGTCACGAAACGAAAAATGGTATTTTAATGGAGAAGAAATACAAGAAGTTTCCGAGTATTTTTATCTAGGAGTGGTATTGTCTCCCACAATGATTTTTAGAAAACATGTGGAAAATAAAAACACAATTGCTAAAAATAGCATAAATATAACTTGGAATAATTTTCTCAATAAACAAACAAAACAAACTGGCACAAGTATATCAAACAAGTAGAATTTTTAGAAAACTAGATCCACTTGCAGGAGTTAAATATATGACCGATGACACAAAGATTGAAGATATAACATGGATATTTAAGGCAAGAAGTGATATGATTAAGCTAAATGGTAATAATTTTAATGAGAATACATCAATTTTATGCTCACTTTGCAATTTAAAAAAAAAGAAGACATAGAACATTTTATAGGACGTTGTTACACTTTAAGGAAATTTAGGGCTTCAAATTTTGGAAACACTGTATTAAGTGAAGAGGAAATAATAAATTTATTAAATGGTAAAATACATTCTTGGAAGTTATTGGCAAATTATATGAAACATGTGTAATATATCGAAATTATTTAATAGCTGAATTTAATGTATAAAAGGAAATTTATTTATGTATATATGGAGCGCCCCGGTAGGCTAGTTGGTAGCGTGCTAGCTTATCAGTGCGGGGGTCGTGGGTTCAATTCCCACCAGAGGCTCTGGTCTGTTTTCGCTACAACGAGCCAAAGGCCTTTGTTGCTAGTGCTCGGTTAGGGTATTAACATATAATTTGTTATTATATGATTAATAAATAAAATAAATAAATAAATAAATAAATAAATAAATAAATAAATAAATAAATAAATAAATAAATAAATAAATATTTATGTATAAAGTTATTATTATAAAGCATACCGACTGACGACATAGAGTCAAAGTTGTATTTACAACTATTCTTAAAAACTTCTATATTGAAATTAAAAATGTACATATATTGCTAAACTTTAAAACGAAAATAAAGAATAACTACTACTACTATTGCTAATCAAGGAAAATTTAAATTTTGAAAATCGATTAATGTCTTTCATTTCGGGTATGCGATCATACATAGTTTCCGAGGTCTGAAAAACTGGTTAATTTATATCATATGATACATCAATTTTATTTGCATCGAAAAATGTTGCCTTCGACCTTCTCTAATAAACATCTTTAAACAAGCCTGTGACAAGAATTTACCATTTTTCTGAAAACCTAATGGATGTTTGTTAATAAATTATCAAACATTATCCATCCAAAATATTTTTTTCTCTGTGTATGTAGTTGTGACGCATACATTATTTAGGTATACCTTAGGCATTCCATCCCAGCAAAAATAAATGGTAGTGATTCTTTAGTAATCAATTTTTTCATTGATCCCAAATTATCATTTAGTACTGATTTTCCGCTTCCAAAGCAGTTTATTTTTCACAATTTGATTGAAAATTATGATTTTGCATAAAATTAACACTTGTAAAATATATGGCGGTAAACAAGCAAAGTTTAACTTTAACGTCATAGATTTGCATATAAATTTGACATCTATGACTATGGTTAAGTACTAAACTTTAGTTACTTTGAAACAAGTTATCAGGTGTGAGTGATTTGTGTCAATTTTCAACTTACAATCTACCAAATTATAATTTCCTAAAACCGTAGTTATCAATACAAAAATTATAGTAAAAATTGCAAAAATTTCGAAAAATTTAATTTAACAAATAAGGACCGATTACTGAATGTCCCGTTATAATTTATCCAAAAGTCAAACTCAAACAACAGCAACATGCCAGTCAAATTCCCAAGTAGAATCTACCGGAACATTGTGAAAATAAAATACAATATTCAAAATTTATTTAGAAATATCAAAAGATCTCATTTTTCACTAAACCCTAAGAACTGCTTTATACGCAATGAAAAAGGATCATAAAAGAAAATATCCACCCTATGACATATGGGTGTCATTGGTTCCGATTAAAATTTTCACAACACTTGAATCAAAATCACTGCTTCTTTTTCTCTTCTTTTGCTACTTTTTTTGCTGAAACACTAACTGACCACAGATGGAAAAAACCTGTCGAATCAATGTTGATTTTTGTATGTCATTAAGCCATTAAATAAAATGTATAATATGCAACAACTCTATAGATATTTTCAAAAAGTAAGCAAACTATTGCCGATCACTGCAAATTTAAAAAAAATCGTTTGTTAAAAAGCAAAATTTATATTCACTTTTGAAATTTTTAAAATTTTGAATATGGTTTATTTTAAAATTTTTATACATTTTCACTTTTAAATTATTTTCACTAACAGGTAACTCTCCCTGCTTTATGTCATGAATACGCAATGCTGTTTTGTCCAATGACATAATGTTATGTTATCTTGTAGACGATGATGATTGTATCTCATAAATTTAAATTTTTCATTGGTATTAACTTTATGTCAAATTGAGTCTGACATTTCTTGTTGCCCTGTTTAATATAGATATATATATCGGAACAAATTTAAGCTTATTTATTCCAAACTTGTAATAATATTAAAGTAGGAGATGTCGACCATATGATACCATACAACAAGTATAATTAGGGTTAACTTTCAGGAAGTGGTCTAAATTCTGGGATAGTTACTGATTTATTTATTTTTTCGATATGCGAATGACATTCGATTTTTATTATTCCATTTAAAAAAATAGAAAATTAGCAATTATTTTATGTTATTTTATTAAAGTAAATGTAACAATTTGTGACAAATACGAGTAGAAAATAACAAAAAATAATTATTGAATTCACGACTAAAAATAAGTCGTCATCCTAGAAAAATATCGCCAAAATTAGAAAAATATCGACAAAATTCAAAACTAAAAAAATCCCTTAAATTGGAAAAAACCGCTAAAATTAAAAAATTTTTTAATCAAAAAAAGAACGACAAAACAAAAATCGCCAATATTATAAAAAACGCAAAACTTAAAAAAATATAGGAAAAATTGCTATAATTCAAAAAAAAAATTAATTAGACGCCCAAATTTAAAAAGAAATTATAAAAACAAATTTTAATTTGTTAATAAAAATTTATATCGCCAAATAGAAAAATCTCTTTATCTGCAAGGAATAGTTTTCGAGATAAACCCGACATAAAAATACAGCCAAGTAACCCGATACTTAAGACCTCCGGTGTAAAAAATTATTCGAATCTACGCAATTCAATTCGATAATTTTTTTTTAATTTTTGGACATTTTTCTTAATTTTGCGGTTTTTTTTTAATATTAATCATTTTTTTTCAATTAAATTTTTTGAATTGTTGTAATTTTTCGGTATTGGAGATATTTAACATTTTTTGCGAGTATTTGAAATTTTATCAATTTTTCCTTTTCAATTTAAGCATTTTTCGAATTCTCTTTATTGAACTGTAGCATTTTGTTTTTTTTTAATTTTGGCTTTTTTTAATTTAAGTGTTTGTTTTTTCAATTTGCCAAGTTTTTCTATTTTAATTTTTTTTTTCTAATTTTGCCGATTTTTTAATTTTGCCAATTTTTTGCAATTTGTGTGATTTTTCCAATTTCAGCCATTTCCTTCAATTTTAGATTTTTTTGGAAAATTTTTAATATTGGCGATATTTTAATTTTTTCCGATTTTGCTGATTTTTTTAGTTGCTGATATTTTTTATTTTGGTTTTTTTGTATTTGTAATAAATATCTTAAATATAATTAAAACTAATAAAGTAGTTATTTATTTTCTAAATTTTCGAATGCCATTCCCAAATTACCTTAACTGAATGGACAATACATTTATTGAATTTTCAAATTTGTAAATCTATTGAACTCGCTACGATAAAAATCGGTATTTCCCAAATTTTTTGATTGAAAGTCTTTTTAAATAAAATCCACTGCGACCAACTAAAAATTCAATCCCATGAAGGACTAAATACTTTTAAAGCCCTGATTCACAATCTAAATTTCAATTACATATATATAGTCTTGCAAGTTTAAATATCATTTAAGTCTCATCTAGAAAGGTCCTTTCTATGGAAGGTAGCTCTGAATATTGACCGATTCTAACCAAATTGGTAAGGATTTGTCCCTGATTAAATGAAGGTTTACACACACAGAAAACAAATTCATTGTGATAACCGAATTTCTTGCCAACTGAATGATATGGTTGCAACAACTGAATTATTTTGTTGTCGTAATCAAATGAATTCCTGACCGATATTCCAAATATATTGTTTTAACAGAAATTCTGTTGTATTAACCAGATGTCTGTTGTATTGAACGCTTTTCTGTTACTACAAACACATATATGGATGGCTCCACCCAAATCATTCAGTTGGCAAAAAGTTTGTTCATCACTATGTTTTCTCTACACTTAAAAAAGTTTCTAAGTTAAAATAACTGAAAATATCATTTAAAAGAAATGATATTTCATTTAAAAACCGGTCTTCTTAATTTTCATTTAAATTAAACGTCATTTGTTATTTATTTTTAAATGTTGATTAATCAACTGACACATCCGTAAGAAACAAATGTTATAATCAGTTAAAATAAATGTCAAAATTTTACCTATCAATCCTTATAAAATAAATGTTTTTTTATTTATTTTAAATTATTTCCGTTTTTGTATTTTTTTTTAATATACTCGTACAATACAAAATGTATGGATGCATATGAAGCTATAAACACTTTTTGTGTGAATGTATTTGTTTATGTATGTGTGTTTATGAAGTTCTTGTAATTTGTATTGAAAAATTTTGTATATATACAACCAATTTAAATAAAAAAACAAATTGAAATTTTTTGAATATTTTTTTTTTAAAACAGACAGCAAACAAAATTTAAGTTTGTAATAACTGTTACGGACACAAATAAACCACAAGTTTCCGTTTTGTGGGTAAATTTTTATTAAATTTCAAACAAATAAAAAAAAATAAATGAAACTGAAAAAAATGGTTAATGATAGTAAATTATTTCGAATAAATGTATAGAAAGTTAATGTAGATATTTCTTTGAAAAATAAATGTATGTTCCTTTATTTTTAAATGGAACGGAAAACTTTTTTATTAAACTACATAATATTCTGAGTGTATGCATGCAAACACGGACAAATTTATTCAAACTGTTTTTTACTTTTATATCGATTGGGTCAGCCGTATAGAAACGCAACTTTCATCCTTAGGAACCTAACAAATCCCATAAATCGAGTTTCGAACATAGCTCAAGATCATCCGCTTTAAGCGTGGTCATTTGTGCACCGATCACCTCGGAAGTTGGTACAACTGAAAGGTCTGTTCACGCTTCATTCGTTTCTTAAACTCAAAGACGTACCACCCATAGGAGACCCACAAACCACTGTCAAAGTTAAGTGGCTCCCTTTCGGTTATGGACCAAAAAAAAGGTCTGAAGGAGACGCTTATTTCGCTCTTTGGACCACAAATCGATTTTCGTAACACACACGGAATATGCAATTGATGCAGAGTTGACTGGTATACTATTTCAGACCGATAATTTTAATATTTACAAATATCACCTAAAAGTCACTTTAACCAGAACATCTAGTAATGTTAGGTATCGCATAAAAACAAAATTGCTAACTTAAAGATCTTTTTAAGATTTCTTATAGATTTACACATGTTATGAATATATTATCATAATACAAACAATATTAGTAATAGATTTTTGTAAATAAAGTTATGTAAAGCACAAGATAAAAAAATATGCATAAATATTTCCAATTCATAAATACAGAAATATAAAACCTCAAACTACTCATCGTCAACACACGAGGTCAAATAGAGTTCATAATAGTATATGGAAACAAAAAAATTATAATATAAAAAAACTCGAAAGTTTTGGCAAAATATTTTCAGTATTTTTTATCTTTAATATTTTAACTAAAATAACAAATACAAAAACAGTATCATAGATGATATTATAATGCCATATATTTTATGACATTGTCAAACTAAACCAAAAAAAAAAAAAAATATGAAAGCGTCAGTATTTTTTCATCTTTGCTTTGGTTTAACTCCTGTTTAGTTTGTGTGTAAAATACCAACACAAGACAAAAAAAACGCGTTAGATAAGCACAATTACCCAATTTAACTGGGTAGATTACATTTCATATTTCCCCTCTTGGATTTGACGTTTTATAAGTTTATCAAATTGCTTTTCAATTTCAATACAACTCTACACAATTTTAGTAGTCAACAAAGGCGTCTAAGGGTAAAATATTCAAATCGCAAAAAAACACCAGATATTTTGACAGCTCTTGTTGTTTGTGGTAAAGCATGAAAAAAAAATAAAACATGGAACCGACAAAGCAAATGTATTTGTTTAAGTGACATGTCAAATTAAGATTTAAATGACAAGACTTTGTGGAAAATTTATATTCTTATACATATTTCTATTTTTGCTGATTTTAGCAAAAATTTATGGTTTAAAATAAGAATATAACAAAAAAAAAAAAAAATTAGTTACACTTAAGCACATAGTTCTGAGATTTCTCAAAATAAGATAAATTTTCTTTTTGATGATGAAAATAAATAATATGTACATATAGCTAAAAATTATTAGAATTAAAAATAGTTTGCAAAAATAGTTGTATTGAATATTTAATTTAATTTTTTTTTTTTTGCTCGCTAAATAAAAAAATTTTAAGAGAAAACTGTTATGAGATTCTAAAACTCAACTTGAACATCTTTGTGTTAAAAAACTAACTATAATCGGTGCGTATGATTAATATCTTTTAGATACATATATACATAGTATATACCAAAATTTAATGGAAAACTTAGTGCAAATATTGTTTTCCTAATGTACAAATATTTGAGATTTCATTCTTTAATTAATTACAAAACAAAGTTTCCCCTTTAACTTTTAAGATAAAAAAACTTAACAATTCTCCCTGGCATTTTATTCCCTTCTATAGTAAATTAATGCCACTTAAAATTTTTTTTACCACAAAATATTATTTTAAGCTAAAAAGAAGTTAAGATTTCTTTTATATTTTTCCTCTTAAAATAATTATCACAGTTGTTAACCATTTAAAAAGACAACAAATAGTTCTTGGAGTTTAAAAATGAAACTTTTTGCCCATTGCAACAATGAAAAGAAACATTTCTTTTTCTTTGGGAATTTGAGCTGAAATAGCAACATTTAAATGTTACTAACATTTTAAGATTCCCGAGTAAAAAAGTTTATATGTAATATGGTATGCATTAACTTTTTTTTTAATTATCTTAATTTTACACTCACCAAAAAAAGTCTGTAATGGCAACTGAAAATTTTGCTATTACGGGAAATTCTGCTAATTTGAGCCCAGCGGTATTTTTTGCTAATCTTAGCAACACATGCCTGCTGACGTGTAGTACAATGAAATTAGTAGAAAAATTAGTAGCCGCTCCTAAATTTTAGAAGACTTTTTGTAAAGTGGAAAATCAGCAAAAAAAATTACTAAATACTATTAATATTAGTACAAAGTTTTAGATTTATTTTTTTTATCGAGCATCAAAAATTCAAAGGCTTAAAAATCTTAAAGTTTAAATTTTATTGTTTTTAGCGCTGATTTTTAGAACCAAAAACCCCTTTTTTAGTGCTATTTTAAGTGGATGTCCTCTTTTTAGACATGAGTCGGTATCTTCGTTTAAATTATTAGAAATAACATTTCCTTCAATATCGACTTTTTTAAAATTAGTATTTTTTTTTGCTAATTTTAGCAAATCGGTTTTCAAAAATTTATAAAATGATTTCTGAAATTAGAAACGAAAATTTGTAGATATTCTGTAAAAATTCTGTAATTTGTAAAATGTAAATAGCAAAAAGATTTGCTAAATAATAGTTTTTATACTAAAAATCAGTACAAAAATAGTAAAGTGGGATTGAAAACCGTTTACAAATTTTTCTACTAATTTTTTTTTTCTGAGTGTATAGTCACATCTAGTTATATATTTATCTTTATAAAATTAGACACGCTTTATATGATAAGATATGCTATATTATATAAAATTATATATATTATGTATCACAATATATATAATTATATATGACATACGGGATCATATAAACGTATAAGAATGTGTTCTTAGTCCAATATTGTTCGCTCTTTACCTTATGACCTCCACAGTCATTTACCAGGTGGTATCGTTGTTGGTGAGACAGTGGTAAGAGTATTATTATAAGGAGACTCTCCAATGATGCTACAGAAAATGATTGATGCACTATGCAGCCAGTTAGGCCTGAAAATTAATCTAACTAAGTCCAAGATAATAATATTTATAACGTATACAAGGATAAGCCACAGTCTTTCATAGAAATATTGTAACAATCTAATAGAAATAGTGAACAAATACAAATATCTTGGATTTATTTTAACTTATAATCTGTCTTTTAAAAAACATCTGGAATATAAACTTGCCCCGCGCAAAATTGCTGTAAACTCCACCTGGTTAAGTTACATTCATCACCCAAAAATTAACTTCTCTAACAAACTTAAAATTTTTCATACAGCCGCAAAATCCATAATATTTTATGGCGCTCAAGTTTGGGGTTTTCTTAGGTATGACGAAGGTGAGAAATTGTTACGTTACTTTTTAAAGAAAATGTTATATCTCCCAAAAAATACACCCAGTCATAAGCTCCATATAGAAACTGGTCTACCGTCACTTTATCTGGAAACATTAAACCTACACTTTTGCTATATAAGAAACAACTTTAAACTACCTGTATATATACTGCCACGTATATTAACAGTAGAGACGGTACGACAAAATACTTTTTGGATACCGCATTTGAGGTCTTTATGTATTGCAATTGGAACTACTTTTGATATTAAGACTTGGAGAGAAAATTTTCAATATCATCAAAATCGTATACTTTATTCCGTAAGCAACTTGGAACGCGTTAAATTTAACGTAAGTGCCAGAAACTCCTGATATCATGATATGTACCCTACATTGCAATATGACTTTCGGCCATACTTTTGCGATAACTACTTTGCACACCTCGTAAGCATGGTTTTAAAAGCAAGGGGTGGTCTACTTAATTTAAATGCTCGTGTATTTCGTTGCAAAAATGTAAGCACATGTACACTGTGTGACTATAATGAACTTAGAAACACTTATCATTTACTTGGCAGGTGCCTTATTTTCTCTTATTACCGTTTAACTTTTTTTGGAAAAAGATTCCTAACAGTTGAAGAGTTTAAAATATAGAGATCTTATAATAACTGAATTTTGCTCAATTTAAATGACTTTTTTATCTTTCTTTTGTTATATAACAAATAATAAATTAATAATATAATTAAAACTTGTATTAACTAACATAAGCCAATCAGACACACAACATTTTTGTTATGTCTTATATTGATTTAACCTAAGAGAAAATATAAAAGTATTTATATATTATAATTTCATTTTTCAATAAATCGTAATCGTTATCATCATCATCAACTTATAAATGGCTTATACAGAATCATATATATTTGTATATGCTTTCCGATATTTGAGAAATAAGAATATATGGTCCCTTATGAAAAATACTTTATTTAAAATATGGTATGAGGTATAATTCTTCATGATTCAACATATAGTCCAATACAGGAAATATTTGTTGATAAGGTAATGGTATAATTATAAATGGGAAAATCTACGAAATAGTACGATTTCAATTTTGAAATATGAAAAATTTCAAATTAGTGGCACACGTTTTATTTTAGCCTCAACTTGTTAAAAACACATTAAAAATAAATAATCTGCTCGCGTGCATCATTTTTTTTTCAAGTGCTGAAAAAGTTATAAGCGAAAAACCATAGAATTTTTAGAAGGTAAAATTTTTAACTTTTGGGGGATGCAAACACACGCTTTCGAAAAACCTTTCCATTCTAAGTCCGAATTTTGGGTTCCAATTTTGTCCAACATAACTGGTTTTTGGAGGAAATTAAGGCTAAAGATAACAATTATCTTAATTTTTTTTTTTTTCAAAAATTTTTTTCAAATTTTTTCTCCAAAATTCGCTGAAAGGCAAATTTAAAATGGAAGGCACACCCGCAGTTTTGAGAATTATGGCATCAAATATATCTTAAATTCTCTGTATGATCAATGCAATTATTATGTGAAAGTGCTAAATAGATCGGATGACGTTTTCAGCTTTACGGCACTTTTTACTCCACAGAACGCTAAAAATATATTTTTTAATTGATTGGCACATCCGCAGTTTAAAGAATTAAAGGTTGAAATTTGGCTTATATCATAGAGTTTATAGACACTTTTGTTTTGTGAAAGTGCTTAAACGATCGGATTATTCCTTTTGGTTCTATTGCAAGTTAAGCTTGAAAAACCTATAAAAAACAACAAAATTTAAACTTAAATGGCTCTCGGCACCAAAATAATAATTTGATATATTTAGCACTTACAGAAAATATTAGTAGTACTGATATTTACCGATCACACTGGGTTGCCACTAGTTATTTCTCAAACTACGGATGTTCTCTTCAAAAAATAGGAATATTCATGATCTGCACGCATGGACCTGATAATGTTTGTACTGTCATAATTTCTTTGTTTCTGAAGGCACACTAAATCGGTTGGTCACCTTTTATTAGTATGTTTGTCGTTTATAATCCAATATAAAAAAATTTGCATTTACGTTGAGGCTGAAAGCGCAAAACACGAAAATCCTCTTAATTTTCGTTTTATGGAAAAACAGAGTGACAGATTTTGAAGAGCTACCATTTATTGCTGACTGATGGGCACATGCTTTTTTTCAACATATAGAAGATTTTGAAACATCATTACTATCATCCACAAAAGGATTAGAACGATTTCCTTTTATGCTGAAAAAGTTATAGCCAAAAGAGTTGAACAACTTTCGAAAGTTACAAGCAAAATTATTGTAAATTAGGGTAGACCTTAGCTCGGTAGAGCACACTAACAGCATAATTATAAAACTTTAGGATGTTGGCGAGGTTTAACTCGTCGTTTTGAAAATTATGACACTTTCAAAAATATTATATATTGCTCTTAAAGTGGTTAAAAACCTGAGTGACATAGAATTGTACTATACCGTAGATTTGCCCATATGATTCCATATATTTTTTATATTGTATTTTAATATTTTTTTAAACACTTAAAATTTAAAATAGTTTCATTGCAACAATACTCATACACATTTGATATGATATAAGATAGATTTAGTTTATAAATAATATCATATAAGATATAATTATGTTACTTTAGTGGCGAAAATTTAGTTTCGTTTTTAAATATAACTTTTTCTAAAAATTTTAATTCATAAGATTTGATTATATTATACTTATAATAAAATATAATTATGTATTACCAGACAAGTACAGTAGTAGGTTAGTCCTGATGGTAAGTAGGTTTTTTCCCGTTTTTGCCCAAATTTTCGAATATATAATTATATTTAACAATATAGTAGGCACAAAGATATAATTATGTATAATTGTATATGTCAGTAGTGTGTGGCTGAGTTGAACGTTTGACTATAAATCTGACAGGCTAAGGTCAAATCCTAATGAAGGCTTTGTTTTCTTTAAAATTTAAACTTTTTTTATTTTTAATGAAAAATTTGAATATATAAATATAAATATTGTTGGATCTAATCTGATGCAATTCGATTTGCCATTTGTCGGATAATCTCCAAATATTTTGCTAGATCTGATTTGATCTGTCATTACTCGAATCAATTTTAGAACATTTTAAATCCCCAAACATATTGCTGGATCTAAATTAATCTGCAATTTTTCGGATGAATTAAGAGGTGATTGAAGCATATATTAAAGAATCAAATTTTTTAATCGGGCTATTACAAATAAAAAAAGAACAAAAATTTTGTTCTAACTTTCGCAGTAACTATGTACATGTAGCGTGGCCCCATAGAATGAATTATTTTAATTTGCTGTAAATTTACCTAAAAGTAGAGCAAATCATGGAAAAAGTTTTAACAATATTTTTGTGCAGTTATGTTTAGTAACCAGTCGTAAGTACTGGTTGTAACACATATCTTTTCTCTTTTTTCTACCACTTATAAGCAACTAAATACACATCATTTTCCCCATGAGACATTCTAATGTAGATGTTAAAACCAAAAAATAAGAATTTTTATTTTAACAAAGATTACACAGCAAAACCTCTAAAGACTTTCTAACTAATGATGACCAGATGCCAGTGCAGTTTTTTTTGGAACATTTTTTTCTACAACTTGGAATGAAATCTACACTGTAATATATTTTTGTTGAATTTTAATATATTGTTGTAAATGGAGGTTACTTATTACCTACAATAAGTTGGAAAAAATAGACACAGTGTTTAAATAAATAAATTTATAGACATATGCGTGTATCAAAAAAGTTCAGCAAAATTATTATTTTGCTTAAATTTAAATTTTATGTGTCGAAAAAAGATCTATTGAATGCATGGAAACGCTCTACGTAATTTTATTACATTTATGTTTTACATAAAACATGATTTTGTTATACCTCAAAATGAAAAAATGCATTTTCAAATTAATACTTTATTAACAATTAACATTAAAATTATGTATAGCACCAATATCAACATTTTTACAATCTGAAGGTGTTTTAAGGAGAAGTCCTCGGAATATCAAAGTTTTTTTGTGAGGAAAAGACCTCTAATTGTGCTTTCTTCAGGAAATACTTCTCAGAATCTTAAGTTTTTTCCTCTAAATTTTTAGAATTTTACAAAGGAAGTCTCCTGGGACGTACTACCGAGCCTTTAATGAAACTTGTATTACAAAAGTAAGGCAAATTCTATAATAATTAGCTGCAAAATTAAGGGTTTAAGGAACAAAATTATGTTTGAAGTTTCTTCGAAACTTTCTGGTTTGAGAACAATTTATTATTTGCTAAAAAGCAGTATATACTTAACATTACTGCTTCTTTTTACTATTCATTCCTTTATATAAAATCAGCACATTTAATAAAAGCATTTTAAAGCTAAAAGTTTTACTAATCAAACTAAGTGGTGTTTTTTATTTTATTTATTGGGTACCCTCATCTAATAGAGGTTTATATATAAAAAAACATAAAACTAAACTAAGATACCCCAAACTGAATTTTATAAAACCCTACCATTGGGTTATTCTTTTCATTTCATGTTAAGATGGTAAAAAGGGCAAACAATACGTATTATTTATTCCTTCCTCTATTGCATATCCAAAATTTTAGATTACCTTAAGGTACACAAAGCAAAAACTGCCTAATAGAGTCAAGAAGATTTTCTCTATGAAACGTTTTTAGGTTAAGGGGTATCTCAGTAGAACGAAGAGAAGATTTTTTTGAAGAGATTCCTTATAATTTTCATGTGGTAAATCTTTTTAATTTTTTCAAGAATTTCTTTCACATAAAATCAAGTTGAAAACTTGTTATTCACAATTTTTTTCACTCAATTTTCATAATTTTTGGCACCAAGAAAAAAACAATCCATTCTTCTTGATTTTATTAGGTTAAAAAAGGGATTTCTTATTGATTTCAATATTACGTAATTGATTTTTTCAAAAAGGTTTGCCTTATTGATTTCATTAGATTCTTATATGACCATGTGTAAATCATCTTCTTGGTTTTAACAATAAGAAAACCTTCTTGACTACATTAAGTTTTATTAGGTTATTTTATTTATTTATATAATATTCCTTATTCCTTATTATTATCCCAATATTTCGTCACCACATTGGGTGACTTCTTCAGGGGAAATTGTCTTTTTTTATAATTAATCAATTAAAATTATAAACTTAAAACTTATATGTAACAATTTAATTATAAAAAAAGACAATTTCCCCTGAAGAAGTCACCCAATGTGGTGGCGAAATATTGGGATAAATAAAGATTTATAATTAAATTTTTTATAAATAAAGGATCTTTGGCTCGATAAGGAATATTATATTAATAGAGAAGATCGAAGAAAACTAAAATAATTTATTTATTTATATTTATATTAATCATATAATCCCAAATTATATCTTAATACCCTTACCGAGCACTAGCAACAAAGGCTTGTTGTAGCGAAAACAGACCGGAGCTTCTGGTGGGAATCGAACCCACGACCTCCGCACTGATAAGCTAGCACTCTACCAACTAGCCTACTGCGGCGCTTATTTTATTTGGTATTCTTCTTGATTTTTTCAAAAAAGGTATTCCTTATTGATTTCATTAGGTTCCTTTATGATCATCTTCTTTATTTTTTAATAAGAATATATTCTAGATAATATTAGCTAGCTTGTTATTTCATATACACCCAAGTTATGTTTTAAATAATGAATTCTTTCAAAGGGAATTCTGTTTTGAAGAAGTGGAGAACATTAAACCGATTAAGTATTCAATAAATTTATTTGACCAATTTTCATTTGTGTAAGAAATCGAATAAAATAATTTTTCGAGGAACAACGATCAAAGTTAATTATAAAGTCACTGCAACTAAAGATGATGCTGTAAATATTTATTAAATAGTCGATTTTTTATGCAAAGAAAAAAATATAAAAATTGTTAGTAAGAAATTTTTTCACAAAGATTTCAATCTTATTTAATCGGCAATGTAACCGAAACATATGCCGTGATCAATTTGATCGATTTATACGGAACGCCTATCCATTTTTACTAACTTAACAATGGACTTAAAGTTATTCGTGTAGAAAAATACTAATAAAAACCTTAAGTTTCCTTCTTGAATTTTTCAAAAAGGTTTTCCTTTTTAAAAACCATAGAGATATCTTATTAATTCTGTTTTATTTTATCAGATATTTATTATATTCTGTGTAGATATTACTTTTACGGCGAGAAGCAAATCTAATCTTTTTGATTGAAAAAATTTCGTCCTGTTAGATACTTGCTATTGCAGATGGTGAGGGTTATCTGAAAAAATTTTTTATTCATATTTGTGAAATATTGCTTTCAATGCTATTAATTGCAATCTTTACTCAACTCTGTTTTAATGCTAACACATGAAATTTTTGCATCATTCAATTATTTAATTTGAGCAATTTAATTTTAACCGTACGATTCATAACCAGAAAAACTCCTTTAATTTCATAACCAGGTACCCGGGTACCCGAAGTAGGTTGTTTTGCGTTTATTGAAATAAAATAATATTTTCCTGTAAATATTTTTGTTGTTGATTATATTTTGCGTTCTCAACTGTACAAATTTGATATTTGGAAAAAAAACTGGTTTCTGTTCGTATATAAGTACCTAAAGCGACACAAGTAGGCAGAAACTGGTTTTATGTAAGGGTTGTTTATTTGCTTATTTTGCTTATTTTCGGTACCTACTTGCTTAATTGCTTTTGAATTAGATAGCAGATGTTCATTTGTGTCGTAAAATTGAAATATTTCATTTGCTTCGCCAGTCTGTGTTGAATATTTGACAGTGAAGTTGGTGAAAAATGAGCCGCAACGACCGATATTTGTCTACAAGGGAATACTGGAATTTGAGTGATGAAGCAAGAAGCACATATATTCAAGGTTTATTTGAGGAAGCGACTCAAGATGAGGACCTTGAAGTGGACCCTGTGGAAGACCAAAATGAAGGGAATGTGTCCTATACTGGCGAAGTTTCGGAATCAGAGAATGAAGATTTGAATGTTGACAACGCAAACGAAATTGCAGCTGCTATTGACGCACCAGAGGAAATTTTCTTTGATGATGAAAGTGAAGATGATTGATATGCAAGAAGATGCACCAACAACAAACCCAGCAGACTACATGACTGCACGTGACGGCACACAATGGCAGCGAACACCACGTAGTTGCCAACAAGTGAGAAGCCACAATATATTCAGAGACCGCTGTGGTCCAGCGCGGATTACTGAAAATATGACGCCTTTGCAGTCTTTCAAATCATACCGCACAGTGGAAATGGTGGATATAATAGTGCGCCACACAAATAGAAAAGCGCATGCCACATATAATGCGTATAATGAAGCGAATCCCAATAGACGTCAGTTGAAGTGGAAAGACACGACAATCAACGAAATTTATGCGTTCATTGGAATGATTTTGATGGCTGGCACAAATCATTTTAATGACGAAAACGCAAGAGATTTGTGGACGTCACAGGTTCACCCAATATTCCGCGCCACCATGGGAATAAACAGGTTTTTCGATTTGCTGCGTTTTATGCGGTTTGACGAACCCAGAACACGGGTAGAGCGGCAGCGTCAAGACAAAGCGGCGCCAATTCGCGATATTTGGATAATGCTCAATGCAAATCTTGCCAGATATTATATGCATACCATATATCCATACCGTGGTAGAACCAAATTCACCCAATATATACCCTCGAAGCCAGCAAAATATGGCATAAAAGTATGGTGGATTTGCGATGCCAAAAACTCATATCCACTTCATGGCCAAATATATACTGGCAAACAAGAAACTGGTCGTGAAGTTGGTGTTGGCGAAAGAGTGGTGAGAGATTTAGTTGGGCCATACTACGGTAGCGGACGAAATATAACAATGGATAATTTTTTTACGACGCTGCCGTTGGCTAGGCAACTAAAAGTAGAAAAGCTCAGCATTGTGGGTACACTCCGCCGCAACAGACAAAAAAAAGACGTTGGTTCAAGTTTATTTGGCTTCTACGACAACGTAACACTGCTCTCATATAAGCAGCGGAAGTCCAACTCGGTCATCCTTCTTTCGAGAATGGGAAACCAGAAATTATAAATTTTTATAACCAAACAAAAGGTGGGGTGGACGTAATGGACCAAACGCTCCAAGAATACACGACCCAGCGACAAACAAGAAGATGGCCGATGGCATTTTTCTATAACATCATTGATGTGAGCGCATTTGCATCACACATCACATATTATGGAAATAATCCAACTGCACGATACACCACGACGAGCAGGAAGAATTTCCTGCGTCAACTGGCAGAAAACCTGTGCATTCCTGTTATAGAAAATAGAACTTCAAATGTGCAAATCGTGCGCCAATTTTCAACAAAAAATGCAATTGAAAGCATCATCGGAAGGCCGTTGGAGAGTGTGCTTTGTGCTGCAGGTCCGTCAACATCTCCGTCAGCACGACAAAGGGGCAGAAAAGTACATACGGGCGTGTGCTACATGTGCAACCTTCTTCCAAATAAGTTCAGAAGAAAAACTAGAAAAAATTGCAGCATATGTAGCACGCCGATATGCGATGAGCACGCCATAACAATTACTAAATGCTACAATTTCCACAATAACAACGATAGTGATTCGGATGAATTATAATATAATATATATAAAATATGATAAAATAAATAAAAAAGACATTTATTTCCAATAAAAACAACACAAAAAAACGTTTTTTCATTTACATGTCAGGCATATACATAGGAATTGCATTAGGGTACCCGGGGACCCGGTTGTGTGTTTATGGGGGTAAAACATTTAAAATCATTTTTTAAAGAAAATATTGAAAATATTTTGAATTTTTTCGTATTTAAATCTTAGTTTAGCCAAAATCTCTCATGATTCGGAGTTTTATGTCCATATCTCAAAAATTATAGGCACAGCAGCACTTTAAAGTCAAAAAAGGTACACGGGTACCCGGTTATGAATCGTAGGGTTAATAATGGCCTGTTATTAGCATAATTTGTTTATTAAACTAATATTTTAGGTATATTTTTTATTTTCTTGATTACATTTTGACATTTATTTTTTCGTTACTATTTAAAGAATTTACACACTTAATCCCTATTAAAAAATTTAGGCACAATGTGTGTGCTTAAGTTTTTTTTTATGTAAAAGTGTTTCCTTTACATACAAATTTACACATTTACGCATTTTTTAAAGTGTACGATACATAAAAAGAAAAAAGAATTTATGTGATAAAAAATACAGTTTATCTAACTAAAAATTAAAATTAAAGTTGGTCATGCCGACTATATGTGTGCACTCATAATAACCCCAGCATATAAATACGAAATTATTGTCACAATTACAAAAAATTGTGTCACTTTCCAACCGAAAGATGGAGGTAACTTGTTATCTACTGTAAAGTGGGTAAATTTAGACACAATTCTTAAAATCAAAATATATAGATGTGTTTACTATTCGTTAGTTTCATTAAAAAAATTATGATCTTGAGCCTGATGAAATTAAAAATATATAATTAAAACAGATAAATCAAATAATATTCAAAATTTACATAACTCTGATATATTTAGCACAGGTTGAGTCACTAATATCAAAATTATATTTAAGTAAATTTTTGAATATACCCTTAAGAAATATTTGCATTATTTGACTCTCCCTATCCTAAATATGGTAGAGTTGCATATTTCGATGTGACAACTTTTTATATAGTTACGGAATAATCCAAATATTGTGTTTAAAAAAATATGCACAATATGTCTACACTTACCCTTTGAATTGTTTAGCAGCATTAGAATTTTGTATAAAATTAAATTGTTTGTGTCAAAAAAAAAAAGATTTACTACATGCTTGAATATGCATTTATTATGTTTAGAAGCACATCAAATATAATACTGTCCATTTATATTATTTAAAATATCTAATAATTAAAAAATGAATGCGCCTTTAAGAAAATATATTTTTTATTAATGATAAAATTAATGATAAATGAGTATCATTTAACATTGAAATTCTTACCTACAAAAATAACAATTAATATTAAAGTAATATTTCTTATCGAGCTAAAGATCCTTTATTTATAAAAAATTTAATTATAAATATTTATTTATCCCAATATTTATAATTAAATTTTTTATAAATAAAGGATCTTTAGCTCGATAAGGAATATTACTTGAATAGAGAAGATCGAAGAAAACTAGAATAATTATTAATATTAAAGATATAAAACAATAATTAAAAAATAATGTTATAGTTTTACAAAAGAAAAAGTCTGTTTGTAAAAGTGATTCATACGGAGATTTGCCTTTAAAAATTTCTCAGAGAAAAAAACTCGCAGATTATAAGGATTTTTCATTGGAAGAATTACTAGCCTTGTTGCTCTTGATTATTTATTGTAACTTAGAACTTAGCTGCTATATAAAACTTCAAACTCGGAGTACTTTGTTTCAATCAAAAACTATTAGATATTTATCCATCTAATGCCCGTAATTTCAGGCAATAGATACCTACCATGTAGCCGAAAAAAACCAATAGATATCTAAGCACTGGTAGGTATCTATTGCTTAAAATTACGGGCATAAGTATATGATTAAATTACTTGTTGTTATCTATTTTTAAGGTTTTTTATATAGAAACAATTTACCGAATCTTATGATTTTTCTAATGGAAAAGTTCTTTGAATATCACGTTTTTTTTATAGAAAAAGTTCTTAACGATAAAGATAAAATTTGGATATGTTGTAGGGGAGATAATAATTTTGTGCTAAATTTTATATTTAAATGGTCAAAACGGAGTGCAAAAAATTTCGAAACATTTTTGCTTAAAATTTTTTATTATATTAATGCACAATTATTTTATTGTCTCTCTTTTGGTACCCAACTAACTTGTGCATACTTGTAGAAATTTTAAAAACGTAAATATCATATTTTGTGCCCTCTTTTCAACTTCTCAATTTGAGAATAGGACGCTTAAATAAATTGGTAAATCAACAAAATATCTAAGCTTCAAGTTGGAGTAAATATTTTGTAAAGTCCGGATGGTATTTACACAAAAACTCCTCAAACTTACCATAGGAAATTTAGTTAAGGAAACTTTGTAGAGAAAGTAGAGTAAAATTTGTATCACCAAGTAATTTCACTTGATTACAATATACTCGCATTGTACATAAAAGTGGTGAAGAAGATCTGTTGTATTTACGTCATTGTTTTAAAAGATTTTTGTATTAAATGATTACGAGTATATAAAAAAGCATCTTTAAAATTTTGTTGAAATAATTAATAACGACTTACCACCGAAATCAGCGAGCATGAAAAATTCTGTTTATTTATTATTTTTCCTAATTTTTATTAATTTGTTGTTTTTTATTTTATTAGCTCCTAATTATTATATTTATTATAAAATATAACTTTTTATTGATTAACATTTTTTAATTATGCATTTTATTTGAAATTAAACAACAAATGCGTAATCGTACAAAATAATAGATGTTTGCTACATTAAATAGACAATTTGCATTAAAATGTGTTAAAGAATTTGGAAACATGTTTATCAATATAAAACCTAATATATTTTGTGTTTAGTTTTATAAGTTTTCAAACAGAATGTGTTTAATTATGAGCATCTTGCTTTATTTAACATAAAAGTTTACACACTTAATGTAGCTTTTTTACATGCATTTTTTACAGTGTACGACTGAAATCGGAACATACAACTAAATATTGAGTTTGACAACAAAATATTATGAATATAACAGAATTTTAGTTGGAACACCCAGTATATTTAGCAATCATATTTGAATACGGTTGTTCTAACTAAGTTTATTGGTTGTCGCCACTAAAATACACTTTTCAATTCGGTTGTTAATTTATTTTTCTGTGTGTACAAACCCTTTAAAAACATTATTAAAATAATTATTATTAAAATTTAATATATTAAAATTTTTGGCCGACATATTTGATCCGCCTATTTAACTTTTGGGACTTCTATCCGCTAAAATTCCTGGTATGATGATCCACTGTGGATTGCTCTTAAAATTAACCTACTCTACGTATGATGATTATTAATTAAAATAAATCACTCATACGCTAAAGGGTGTGCAGGTCAGTATAATTTCTAATGTTAAATTTATTATATTTTTACCTTCGAGCAGCCTTAAAAACACTTGTACATTGTTAACAATGAAAATTATTTTTAACTTTTTCCCAGAAAAGAAAATGTTATTAATTTTCTTTATATCAGCATTAAGAACAAATTATATTGTAAAAATATGCTCTTTGGTTTCGTGTATTTTTATAACGTTAAACGTAAAATTTTATTCATTTACTTTGAAAAGAAACAAAAAATTGTAAAAACTTATTTTGTTTAACAGGTAAACGTGATTTAAATTTTATATATAGATTTTTTTCTAAAAGTTTTCCCACAAAGTTTTTCAGAAAGCAAATAATAAATGTAAAACATAAAAAAAAACTTATTTTGTGTATTTTGTTTTTTTTTTCTTCTTTCAAAGCCTAAAGCTTAAAGCTCAGGTTGGTCTAAAGATTATGAGTGTAACAAGCGTATAAATTTATCTTAAGGCTTTTTTTGGTTTTCACATTCTTGGTGGAAAATAAAAACAAATTTAACCTTCTTGAATAAGAAGAAATTGTAAAGAATGTATGTTGTTGTTTATATAGTCTTTAAGCGTAAATTTTAAGAAAAAATTAAAACAAAACCTTTTTTAAACTTATAGCACTTGCTGTGTTTTATGTTTGTTTAATGTTGAAAAATATAAAAATTTATTTATATTAAGCTGCAATCAAAATTAAAGTCACATTTTGTAAGACGAAACATTTAAACATTTCCACACGTTTGATATAAATGTCATTCACGTGCATATATTTACCCGAAATTTATTCGAAATACGTATAAAAAACTACAACTTTTAAAAGAAAACCACGTATTTTTGATCAAACGTTTGAAAAGACTTAAACTTTTCATTAAACAAAATGTGATCAGTAGTATATCACTTCCAATATTTTATTGCGGTAACCCGAAGACTTTTTGATAAGTTTGGGTACCTGCGCCAACGTACGGGAACAGACACATTGGATGAAGTATTTTGTTTGTATTAAAAATATATTTTTAATTTAAAATTTTTTTATTGCTGACATTTGTTTTCATTTTCAATTTTGTATGCTTTTCTTGTTTATTTGGAATTATTAATTAATTCATTCTCTTTTTTTCCCTGCTATTTTATTTTTCCTTTTTTTGTTTAATCAAACATGTGTGTTTGGCCGTTACGTGCATGCAAAGTTATTTAACTCAATTAAATTTGTTATATTTTTGTGCAATCTGTTATTGTATTGGTAGTACGTGTATAACGTATATGTCAGTTCTATTTTTAAATATCTACGTACAACAACATTAATTGTATATAAATGGTCACATATGCAGTGCAAATTTAAATAAATAGCCTTTGAAATCAATTTCAGGAAAATATACGTGTACGACGAGAAAATGAATACACTCACACACAATTTAAAATTTAAGGTGACCAAGAATATGATGCTACAGACACGCTTATCTGGTTCTTACTCTAAGTGAAGTTTATCTGGTTAGCCGGCCGCTGGGTGAAACCCGTAGTCACATAGTAAAGTATTTCTTTTTAGTTACAATAAAGTTCTTTTTGGAATTTTTGTAAAGACCGTGGTCAAAATGGAGCTTAAAAAGATGAAAGTCTCTCCTATAAAAGGCCTTTAAAAAAAGAGCTTTGGCTGAAAACATGATACACTTAAAATATTTTTACAGTAACTGACTATTATGTATTAAAAAAATTACTTGTACATTTATTTTTAAAGCATAAAATAGTTAAAATACAAAGAAATTTATTTTCAACTTTTCTTGACATTTTATTAGACAATAAATTATATATACATACGGATTTTCTGTTCCAGTTAATATTTTTATATAAAATGTTTTCTTAAAAAAATCTTGACTGATAGTTAAAATAAACTAAATATATGAAAAGTCATTTATTTTTAGTGAAATTGTAGTTAAATTTCATAATTTCTTTTTATAGATTTTGCAGTTAATTTGTTGACAGTTAAAAGAAATAAATAAAATAATATGTTTTTACGAATTTGTGGTTAGTTTATTATCATTTGAGATAAATCAAAAACCATTTATTTTTAAAGATATTGTACGTTAATTTATTAACAGTTAAAAATAACTGAAAAGTTATTTTAATTTAAATTAGTAGTTAGGTTAACAATTTTCAAAACTTATCTGCCCGTGGTAATTATTATTAATGGTAATTAAATCTAAAACTATTGTTATTAATTAATGAGATAAAATTTTTAAAAAAAGCCTAATTTAAAAAAAAAGTACTGAACATTTTTCAATACCCCTAACCATTTGAGTTTAAAATCAAAAATTTAAAATGTATATTTCTTGGGCTTATTCACTGATAAGGTACACCCCAAGAAAAAACATGATTAGAGCAATCATATTCGAAGAGCGTAATACATTTTCGGGCTTATGATTTTGCAAACCATAGAATTAAAAATAATATAGTTAAAAAAAATAATAACAATATAAAGCTGTTATGTAATAATATAATTACACAGTACAACAGCCAATCTGGTGGGTGAGAAATTCCAAGTCAGGGTGATGGTACTAGGTCAGTATAGTAAAATCCTCAAAGGGTTTGGCGTTCGTATGTGTCAGTTTTTTTTATGACCTTTTAAATTTTTTCCTTATCTTGATGTTTTTTCGCTTAGTTGTAACATTTTGGCAAAAACGTAGTTTAACATAACTCGAGAACCACTTGTCCGATTTTGATGAAACAAATTTAGAAAAATTAAGAATTACAATTTCTCTAATCTGTTTCTATACCGTTTTCCTATATGTGCAACACTTTCGAAGTTAAAAATGAATGTATGAAGGGAAAAAAGTATTTTTTGCCTAAAAATTTAAATATTTTTTTTTTAAAATTCATAAAAAATCCAAAATGGAAAAAAGTGCCAAAACTAATTACTTTCGCGTAAAGTCACATAACTCATGAGCAAAAAAAGGCATAGATCATGAAAATCGATGCACGCGTTTCTCATTTATTCACAATTAGGTAAATGTATGAATTTCAAAAATTTTATCCAGATACGCACAACATTATTTGGAGAAAACATTGACACTCACAAGCCGAACTCTCTTATATTTTTCTACTGTACTAAAAAAGAAATATTGATGTGGCAACACTGGTTATGTAATGTTCACATAAAACATGCATTGTTATTATACTTCTTCTCTTTCTCACACTGGTTCTGTGATTTTTGTCATTCAACAAGTGCCGACGAACGCGAACAGTAAAAGTGATTTTTCACCAGTTTTTTTAAAGTGAACAAAACTGAACAGAATATGGAACTGTGCAAGCCAGATATAAATAGCTTTTGCTACTGCTGTGGTCAATATGTCTCAACACATAAAAGAGAGGAAATTTGTGAACACACGATTTTTCGGTGACCAATATGCATGCCACGGATGGAAACTCAGAGAGCACAGCAGGTTACAAACGGCCAATATTATTCGTGAGCCTCTAGTGCCGAAGGAGAAGACATTGCTGCCTCCACTGCATATTAAACTTGGAATTGTTAAGAATTTTATCAAAACTGTCGCCAAAAGAGATGAAGTTTTCTTGTGTTTGAAACTAATTTACCCGAGACTCAGCGAAAGTAAAATTAAAGAAGGTAAGTTATAATATCACATTCATTTCCCATGATTTTCCATCTTAACAAATTAATTTTTTCCAATCAGGCGTAGTAAATGGTCCAGATATACGAAAGCTGATTAAAAGTGACGCATTCAACAATATTTTGGTTGACGCTGAATTGAATGCATGGCAGGCAATCAAAGAAGTAATAGAAGGCTTGTTGGGAAAGCATCGTTCTAACAACTACGATGTTTCTGTCGCAAGGATGTTAAGAGCATTCTCGGAAATTGGTGTCCACATGTCATTGAAAATCCATTATTTAAATCATCATCTGGACTACTTCAGCAAACAATTGGCTACCGAATCTGATGAACAAGGTGAACGCTATCATCAAGTTGCTATGCCATTTGAAATGAGGTAATACTGATTTTTTATTTTTTCAAACTCATTTTAATAAAACAAAAACTTACAGATATAGAGGCAAAAAGTCGCCGAGTGCAATAATTGCGGAAATTTGCTGGTGGAGTAAGCTTGTGTGGCAAGACAAGGATGATCTTGATGAAAAAGAATTTTCAGGAGATGCAGAAGGGCCAACAGTGGAGTCACACATTGACATTATGTGTGGTTCAGGAACTGATGAAAGCGATGAATGCGATGCCACTAGTCCCGAACAACCACCATCGAAAAAGTCTAGGCAATATTTATTAAAATAAATAAATAAAATAAAAATAAAAAATTATGAAAATGTTTACTTAATTTTTTTAGTAGTTTATGGCCAGAAGTCTTGAGTTATTGGGGAAAATTTATAAAAAAGGCGATAAATGACATTTTTTTGAATAAAAACAAATATCAATATTCTTGTCAAAATGGGATACCTTCACTTAATTGTAAATAAAAGCAGAACGCGTTAATCGATTTCTATGATCTATGTCGCATTTCGTTTATAGGTTATGTGACTTTACATGAAATTAATAACACTTGATCCTTTTTTCCGTTTTGGATTTTTTATGAATTTAAAAAAAAAAAATTTTAATTTTTAGGCAAAAAAATATTTTTTTTTCTCCAAAAATTTATTTTTACCGGCAAAACTGTTGATTATAAAGAAAAACGTTATATGAACGGATTAAAGAAATTGTAATTCTTAATTTTTTTGAGTTTGTTTTAGCAAAATCGGACAAGTGGTTCTCGAGTTATGTTAAACTACGTTTTTGCCAAAATGTTACAACTAAGCGAAAAAACATCAAGATAAGGAAAAAATTTAAAAGATCATAAAAAAAATTAAACATACGAACGACAAACCCTTTGAGGGTTTTACTATACTGACCTAGTACCATCACCCTGACTTGGAATTTCTCACCCCCAGACAATAATCCCAAAAATGTTCCATGGTGTTATTTTATCAGTAAGGTAATATTAATATATGGTAATATGGAGTGTTATGATTGAAATGCTTAATAATTCTTAATTCATAATACAATTATGATTATAATGATAATAATATGATACTACTGGTCATTATAAAATCTTAGTGATTATAATAGGATCTTAAGCGATAAAAAAAAATCATCCTCAATGGTCAGTAAGAACCATAATTATAATCATTATGATCATACTATGATCATCATTCATCATTTTTCTATGCGTGATGAATGTTGTGCATCGACTTAGAGGAATATATTATACAAATGCCAATTTGTTGCCAATCGAATTTTGGCGTTTGCGATAACTATATTTAAATTGCATGCAGTATCGATTGTCATAAATGAAAGATTCGGTTTTCAAAATTTTTATTTTTAGTTATGATCACCAAAATAATAAAGTAATATATTTCAGTAGCTACAATTGAATTTGAAAATATTCTACATCATTCCCAAATAAATCACATACATAATTATTAAATTTGTTTATTATTTAAATAGAACTTTTTACATGAAAAGTTGCATGCTCCGAAGATATTTGTTTTAAAAGAACTATATATTCAGCCGACTTCGTTTTAGGATAAACTCCAGATTCTAAATGATTTGTTTCTACACAGATTTAGCATATTTTCATAAAAAAGAGTAAATTCTGAGATTTTTTAGTTAAAAATTTTCGAGTTTCGGGTTATGCAGGAGAGTTTCTTTGAATCTAAGGTTTTTCCATTTGAAAAGTATATTTTTGTAATTTTCATAAAAATCTTTTTAGAATCAATTTTTTTTTTCAAGTAAAAGTCCTTTGGAAAGAGCCTTTGGGATTGTACTTTTATAAAATTGACAAGCTGTATCCATCTGGGCATCCAATTCGAATTTTGAAATTATTTTTTTTTTTTTTTAATTTTATTTATTATTCAATAGTATTTTAACAAAATTTAAAATGTATGCCCCAGCGCCCTTAAGGCTTTGTAGAGGCTAATATGTAGGCAACTTTTCATATCACATTAAAAAATAATAAATAAATTTTGATTTCATTTAGTTATTTAAAGAAATATAAAAAATACATATTTAGCATATAGGTAGATATACAAGCAAAATTCTTATATTAGAAGTGTTTCTATGTTTTGTAGCAAATGGTTTTTAATTTGATTTTTAAACGTTGAAAGAACTTCAATATTTCGTAAATTTACTGGCAATTGGTTATATTCACGGGGTCCAGCATAGGCAATGCGTTGTTTTGTTAAGTCAAGACGGCATCTTACAGAGCTTAAATTTGAAGCTTGTCTAGTATTTCTCTATGTTTGGGCTATATTTTGAGGAAATTGTATGAGTCGATTACCGTTTCCCCTAATCGTCTTAAAGACATACATCAAAACTTTTTGTTTATATAATCCTTGTATAGGAAGAATATTTTTGGCATATTTTTTAAATAAGTCCAAGGTAGAGTATCTAAGAGGTAGATTAAGAACTAGTTTTAAAGCCTTATTTTGAGCTGATTGTAGGATTTTAAGGAGCTATTGTTTCTGCAACCATATACAGAAGAAAGATATGTCAGATGAGAGTGTATAATTGACTGATAAATTAGTAATTTTACTGAAGTATTAAGCTTATTTTTGAATTTGTATAGTATCCCAATACCAGATGAAATCTTAGCTTTTAAGGTGTTTATGTGTTCATCCCAGAGCAGGTTATGATTCAAAACAACTCCCAAATATTTTACCATTTCGGACTCAGTAATAGCAATACCATCAATATAAACAAACATTTTATCATCATTTCTTGAATTATGGGGTTTAAATCTTACAAATTTTGTTTTAACTGGGTTTATAATAAGTCTATTACAGCGAGAAAATTCAGTTAATATAGCTGCATCGTACTCTATTTGAGTTTTTAAAACTTACGAGTATTTATATCTTTAAAATAAGCACACATCATCCGCATACATAAACAATTTACCATTAAAATCTATATTTTTTATATCATTTATAAAAATTTTAAACAATAATGGTCCAAGGACACTTCCTTGTGGAACTCCACATTTAACCGGCAGCTTCGTACTTTTTGAATCACCAATCTGTACAAATTGCATTCTTTTTGTTAAGTAATCATGAAAAATATCCAAAGTTTTGTTAGAGACTCCAATTACTTTAAGTTTCTTAATTAAAATATCATGGTTAACCATATCAAAGGCTTTTGAATAATCATAGAAAACTCCAGCCACACCGCTAAATCCTTCATCAAGTTCTCCACAAATAAAATCAATAACATTAACAATTGCTTCCTCAGTTCCAGAAGGTTTTTTAAAACCAAATTGCCTATTAAATAAAATATTATTAACATCAACATAATTTGATATTTGGTCAAAAATAAGCTTTTCAAAAACTTTATCAACTATTGATAGCAAAGATATTGGTCGAAAATTTTCTATTTTATTTGATCCAATAACTTTTGGCACAGGAATTATCTTGTGTATTTTTAAACAATCTGGATAACTTCCTTCCTCTATCATTTTATTAAATATAACCGTTAAAATATCAGTTACTGAGTCCTTTTTGATCAGAAGTATTTTAGAAGTTATGTTATCATAGCCAGGGCTTTTGTGTACCTTCAAATTATCCAAAACTGATTCAACTTTAGTCTTATTCACCATTTGCAGCTCAAAAGTTGTCCTCTCCGGTATTAAAGTGTGAAAAATGTATTATCCAATTGCATATTATTGACAATACTAAAAAAATACTCATTTAAAGCTGTAACTTTGTCTTCATTCTGAGTTAATAGATTTCCATTTTCAGCTAAAATATCTTTTATACCACCATTATTTCGACCAAGTTCTTTATTTAAAAACTGACACGTTTTTTTTGGGTCACCATTACAGATTTTTAACTTATCCATGTAATATCTATTCATCAAATTATTATTGCAAATTTTAATAATTTTACTTATTCTTTTTAGTCGATCGGCTAAAATTTTATTATTACGATTTTTTCTTCTGGCTTATTTATATTTTTGAATTGACAGTTTGTTATAAATTAAACATTAAACATCTTCTGTTTCTATGTATTTTTAGTACTTATGGCACATTATAACTTTTGTTTACCGTAGGGTCTACCGTTAATTTTCAAAAACAAATTTTTTAAATAATAATTGTTGTGTTTGGCAATTATTGAATGTTATGGCATTAATTTGGTTGTATCAAAAAATCAACAACAATAAGAACAGTTTAATGATCTTAATAAAGAAAATTTCGGTCTTGGAATAAAATTTGTGGTTTTGCATGGTTTTAACAGACTAAACAATTTTCAGTGTGTATGATGTTATAAGCAATTATTTTTAAGCAGCTAATATTTATCCAATTTTAAAATAAAATTAATTTTTTTCGACACTGTATTGAATAAAAAACTGAATGAAACCGATACAAGAGTATAAAAAAAATTTGACTGTAACTTTCAAATACAGGTTTAATTTTTTATTGTTGCAATCATTTGATGCTTGCATAATTATCATAGTTCTTCCGTAGACAGATTTTTAGTTACTATTGTATGGTTCAAATAAACTATGTTAAAAACTAAAAAAGTGGCAATCATAACAAACTAAAATATTTACTATAAAAATTATGATGTCGACTATGTGGCAAGTTAAAAACTATTTAATTAATTAAATAGCAGTGATCAATTTGCAATCATATTAGTCGGTCAGTTAGCCAGTAAGTCAATGAGTGACTCAGCAACATTACTCACTTATTTATGTAGGTAAAAAGTAAGGAGCTATTTTAAAGTCTAACAAAAATATATACGGCCACCTTATCCAAATTGTAGTTTATTTTTAATTTTTACTAATAGAAGTAGTAAATAAACCAAATGCAACAACTGCACATAAATGCAATCATCAACAACTGCAAATACAGGAAATTGAATATAAATAAATATACATATAAGGCTTTCCATATCAACAACCCATCTAAAACACATTATATACAGTGGGCCACACAACTAAGCATCCAGCAACATTTCTTAGGTTTTTCCAATTTATATTTCTTTGAGCATACATTTTGTCCTTTATGTTTAAGGTTTAGTAGTACTACTATAGGTGTATCTTGATTTATGCGGTCCAAATATCAGATGCTACACTAATATTTTCTGTATACTTCAGCGCTAATGAAATAAAGTTCCTTATTTTTTTAAATAGTCTGAATTACTATAATTTATTTTTGCGTTATTGAGTATTTTTATTTATCTTAAATAAAAAATAAATATTAAAGAAAATCTTAAATCATGTTGCTGTGTCCTTGAATTTAAGGTGACACTGTATATTAAACCAACAGCGTTTATTGCTTTATATGACAGGAAGGAAATTATAAATTTTTTTTAAAGAGTGAAAGAAGTATGTGAACTTTAATATTGACAAAGTATAATACTCATCTTTAGTAAATTAATTGTTATAATTAAATACAGTTAGAAAAATGCCAGAAGTTGGACTATGTTACTATGTTACATCAATTAAGTTTTTTCTTGGCGTTTAAAAAAAAAATAATAAAAAAACATTTATAAGAAATTCACAACTTTTTTGAATTTTAAGTGTAACAGATAAGTCAATTTATCTAAAAATTAGACAAATTTTGTATAGTGTATCTTTGTTTGTAAAAAAAAGCACAGTTGCTTTTCTATGGATTTAGAAAGTTTCAGTGTGTTGTTCGGCTGTATTTTAGAGAAAAAATATTCAATAAAAATGCAAACATTTCTTCGTATTAATCATAAGCAGTATGGTACTAATTTATTTTATTTTAATTAAATTAATTTATTTTGTGATTATGATCTTGCAAAAAATCTTATTCAATTAAAATTATTAAGATTAGCTCAAATGGGTGACCCGTCGTAAGATACAACCGCGTTAATATCATATATTAGAAATGTCATTGAGAATTATACTGTTATGAAAGAAAAGGACTAGCTTAGATGTTGATATGAGGTTGAAAAGGGTCAGCAATGTTATAAAAATCGCATGTAAGGAGTCTATGAATAACTAGTATATGAACAATTTAAGTAATATTGAACTTGATCCTAAAAAGTGCTGGAAATTTCTTAATGAAACGCATGATAGGACCGCAAAAAAATCTTTAAATTTAAAGGATTATAATGGTGAAACGATTTTGCATGATTTACAAAAAGCGTAATTTTTAATAGACATTTTTCGCAATTAATAGCACAACTAAGGCATCAAATTCAGAGCACTTCAGCAGATTCATTTAATTTTTTTAGAACTATGACTTTACATAATGATCAATTTAATTTTGAATATACGACATATGAAGAAGTAAAAAGTGTTATTTCTAATTTATCACCATATAAGAGTTTTGGCTATAATAATATATCCACGAACTTGCTATTAGAATGTTCGGATGAGTTAACTCCATATATATCAAGCCTTTTTAACACCACAATACATAGCGGTATTTATCCCGATGTTTTAAAAATACACAAGGTTGTACCAATACCAAAAGAGAAGAATGCTAGCACCGCTGATAAGTTCAGACCAATTAATGTTTTGTCGATCACTGATTATATTTTTGAACGAATTCTATATAATCAAATTTCAATTTATATGAAAAACCACAATTTGTTATATTATTTTCAGTATGGATTTAGAGAAGGCTGTGGAACTGAGGAGGCAGTTGTAAATGTTGTCAATTTTATTTGTTAAGGTCTTGATGGAGGAAACAGTGACGTAGCTGGAATTTTTTATGATTTTTCGAAAGCGTTTGATCTCATTGATCATGATATTTTAATTCAATGATAATAAAAATTATATTAAAAATTTGGTTTATCTGGAAAAATTTTCATTTATGCTGATGATATATGTATTTTCTATCCATACAAACATGTAACTGCTGCTAAAGCATATATGAAACGTGATGCATCCCTATTATCAGAATCTACTAAAATAAATAAACTGATTTTAAATGCAAGTAAAACTCAATTGATAAGATTCAAGTCATATAATCTGCACAATATTTCAGTGTATTTGTTGATGGAAATGAAGTAACGGAGGTTCAGTCAGTGAAGTATTTGGGTGTTCACTTGCAGAGCAACCTTGCTTGGAGTGACCATATAAAGCACAAGCTGTTAGCGTATTATACAAGTTTAAAATCAAATTTAATAGAAATACCAAGTTTTTATTATATAACGCGTGTATCCACAATATAGGATATCGTACAATGTTGTTTCGAACGAATCAATACCCGATAATGGGAGCCTGGTGTAGGTTGGAAACAACCAAACAACGTATTGAATATATGGGTAGTCGTGAGTTTAACAATTTGTCTCTGAATATAAAAATGTTAACAGGATTTCAGTATTTAAAACTATGTTGATGAATTATTTATTGCAACATATTGTAGAACTTATATAAATATGAACTGATCTCACTTGTACAAATTAAAACTATAATTAAAAGTAATTAAATTTAGTAACTTTTTTAATATATATTATTTTTGATGATTTATATTAAATAATTGTAAACTATATGTATCATATAAATACCAACTCGCCTCTACAATGCCTATAAGGCGCTGGGGCACTATTAATGTAATAAATTATAAATAAATATATAAACACACAAAAAAAATATATTTAAGATATACAATTTTCAAGAAATATGTTAAAACATTGTGAATAAATAATCGTATACAAGTTAATAATGTCGATTTGGAAAACAGATGGCATAACTATCACATAAGATATGTTTTGTGTCAATAATAACAAATATTGTATTTTGGAGGGTAAACATCTGTCATTATAATTCAGTTTTTCATAGACGCCAAAGTGTGAAAACACATATTTTTCAATCACTATAGTAATGTCGAATTTTGTGCCTTAAAAATATGTTTTGCGCGGGAATCTGATAACCTTCTTTTATTTGAAGAAAACAGCTGCTGAAAGCTATCGATTTTTGGTAGAAGCTTACGGTCAACAATCACTTCCTAAAAAAACTTGTGAACGATGGAGAGGCCTGGTCAGCTGAAAAAGTTTTAAGATGAGGAATTGGAAGCATTACTCGACGAAAATTATTATCAAACGCAAGAAGAACTTGCAGTTACACAACAAGCAATTTCTCTATGTTTAAAAGCATTGGGACTAATTCAAAAGCATGGAAATTGGGTCCCATATGAATTGAAGCCTAGAGACGTTAAAATCCGATTTTGCATGTCGGAAATGTTACTTGAACGCTACAAGAACAAGTCATTTTGCATCGTATTGTTACTGATGATGATAAATGGATACATTACGATAACCCCATGCGCAAAAAGTCATATGTAAATCCCGGTCAATCAGCCAAATCAACGCCGAAGTTGAATATCCATGGCGTCAAGGTAATGCTGTGTATTTGCTGGGATCAGAAAGGTGTTTTGTATTATTGAAATCGGGTCAGACGAACACAATTGATTCGTTTGAAGAGAGCAATCAACGAAAAAAGACCAGAATATTCGACCAGACACAAGGCCATAATTGTCCATCATTACAACGCTCGGCCACATATTGCAAGACCGGTCAAAAACTATTTGAAAAACAGTGGATCGGAAGTTTTGGCTCACCCGCCTTATAACCCAGACCTTGCCCCTTTTGACTACCATTTGTTTCGATCGATGCAGAACGCCCTTACAGGAATACGCTTCACTTCAGAACAGGGTATCAGAAATTGGCTTGATTCATTATTTACCTCAAAGCCGGAGCAGTTCTTTTGACGCAAAATCCATATGCTACCAGAAAGATGGGAAAAAGTAGTGGCATACAATGGACAATATTTTGAATAATGAATCAACTCATTTTGTTATTATAATATATGCATTTTCAAGCAAATAAAATCGACATTATTAACTTGTATACCCAATAGAAAAATATAAATTTTTTATTAAAATTTTTATATATTGAAAATGCCAATGGTAAACTCTAAACTCATTTTCCAAACTACATTAAACTGTAATAAATAATATACCAAAAACAAGTGATAAATTGACTTATATTTAACCACGCCCACTTCGACCACATTTAGGAAAAATTTAAAGAAAAAAAATAATTTTTATTTATATTAAATATGACAACGAATTGTTTACCTGTAGGAAGACAGTTCGTATCAAAATCTTCATATTTATAAATATTGAAAATTTTCACGGAATTATCATTGATTTAATGACTCAATACTTTAATTCATATATAGGATTGAAAAAAAAAAAATAATATGTATATTAAAATTTATACAAATTCAGACATACTCTTTAATCTATTAAAGCAATTTAAATAGATATTTTATTTCCTTAAATGTTTCCATCATTATTTACGATGACAAATGAAAAGAATCATAAAGAATAAACATTTTCATTTTCGTATGCATGCCAGACAAACCATTATTACCGGAAAACGTTATATGACTGCAGATGTATTTAACATTAAAAAATATACGTCGTTTCCTTTTCATCTTTATTCATCAACATCAGTATCATCATACATAATTGTGCTGAATGGTATTTTCCTTTTATTTTCGAAAATATTGTACAAATTGCGATGATAATTTTTGATGTACATTTTTCAGTCATCACGTTAAACAAATATTTCAGAGAGTTATTTTTTCTCCTTCTACTTCTTGCCACATTCGTTTGACTTTTGGTTGGTTAAGGGAAATCTATCGTACACGTTTTATGTTGATCTTTCTTTATTTGCTTAATTAATTTATGAAATGTTTAATTTTCAACAAGCAACTAAATGTTTCAATTATAAAAGTCTGTATTTTAGTATTTTTTTTATTTTTTAAAAATAGAGTAATTTTTATTTAATTTAAACTTTTTTAAATGGAAAAAAAAAACTTTATACATTTTTCACAGTTCTAAAACTTTCTATTTTAATTTTCCATTCATCTATCAGTTTTATCATCGTCATCTTCATCGCTTTAAACTTAGCAAATTGAATAAACACTTCAACAAAGCTCGCTTTTTTTCTCCACGTCTTTCATAATAATTTGCAAAGTAAATAACAACAACGCTACGATTTTCAAATATATTTAAGTGTACTCACACCAACAAAACACACGCAAACTAATACATATATAGTCATAAACAAACACTCATGTGTACATCTATTTTAGAGTGGGCTGAATACAAGAAACTGTCAATTACAATGGCGCGCTATATGAAAATTCCAATAAAAAATGAATTTTCTTTATTGGAATTTTTAAAAATTACTGATACTTTTGTTCAGGGAAATTTTAATTTATTCGACTATATCTCGGGCCAAACAATAAATCTGTTCGAGCATGTTATCAGGATAAAGTCAGTTTAATGATAAACAAGGTTCGAAAACGTTATTATTTAAAAGGGTTTGGTAGTTTAAAAGCAACTGTCAAAATTATATAAAAAAATAAATCTGAATTTAAAAAAAATTATGGCATGGAAGAGTTAAAAAAACGGTTTCTTTTTATTAACATGTAGAGTTCAAAATCTAAAAAAGAATTTAAGGTATATATTTAGAAAATCTATTCATAAATTGCGAAATTATTGGCAATTGTATATGGGAATTTGTGCCAAAATGTGTACACAAATGTATTACACTACGGCACGTATGAGTGTTAATAAATATTAGTTAACACTCATACGTACCGTAGTGCAATAAACACTTTAGTGAGAAAATTTTGTGACAAATTCCCACATACAATTGACTGTAACTTATACATATAACTTTATTTCTTCTTTGGAAAGATCTGTAAGTAAAACTGGTCACACAGAAAACTTTAAATATTTTGTAAGCTAGTGTTATTAAAGCAAGGTATTGCGAAAAATTAGAGCAGTGATGTTGGCGAAACGAAACTTGTAAAAAAGGTTATTTCAATCAATAGCCAACTCTCGCGACTCTGCTAGGCTTATTAAGAGGATCACTAAAATTCCACTTATGAAAAGAAAAAAGATGGATGTTGGGCGGAATGGTTTCGCTTATTGAAAATGTTGTAAGTAACCCCAAAAGGATACCATAGGCAGTTGGAAGTATTTCTAGATATAAATAGTCAGGGGTATACACAGAGGAACAGCTTAATTGTAATAACCGAATTTTTTGCCAACCGAATGGTTCGTTTGTGGTCATCGATACTTATGTTTGTGGTGACGGAAATTCAGTTAATAAAACAAAATTTATGTTAAGACATAATTTTTCAATTGACCCAAGAATAGATTTGGTTGCGACAACCAAATAATTCGATTTCTGCTACCAAAACATACGGTTGTCAAATATTCGGTTGTCACAATGAATTTAACTCGTCTGTGTAATGCTACAGAAAATTTAGCTTCTGATCACTTCCTGGCTGCCCGTAATATGCAAACTTTATCTCTTTCAACTTCGTGCCTTTCAGCTAGAAAAAAGTTATCGTGGTATTTATTCCTAAGATTGGCAAAAGAGGCCAATCAGCCTCTCATATTTTTTGCTTTAGAAGCTGGATGGACTAATCGATGCATACATAATAATACAATTTCAGAGATGGCCTCAATTATGTAGCAGTCAACATGCATATATCAAGGGGCGTTTTACGGAAGCTGCGGTACACCAGGTGACGAGGATAGTGGAAATATCCTTTGAATATTACTTGGCTGCTTTCTTAGGTATAAAAGGAGCTTTCATCAATGTCAGAACTAATGAAATACAGAACCAACCTTTTGAATTTAGGTGTTAAGACTTTTGTCAGCCATTGGATAATGAACATGCTGAACGAGTTGTCAATAATTGTCTGGATAAGAAGGATAGGAGGGAAACAGCTCAAAGTTGAGTGAACTCAGCTCTCGTAAAGCTGGAAAATCAGGTTGTTAAGGTTATTGCCTTTGCGGACGATGTCGTGATTCTAGTATCAGGGATGCCTTTGGAGGTTATAAGTGAAGCAACTGGTCCATCGGATGTACTCTAAGGGTGAACCTGAGTAAGACTCTAGGGCCAAGTTGGGCTGCAACTACCACAGCTTTATTGACATTGTCTTAAGTTTTTAACTAACGTGGAATCTTAAAATGGCGACGGTTTCTGTCTACCGCTGCAGGAAGATATTTGGTTCCAGGTGGGATTTGAGACCGGAAATGGTGATGATGTACACGGCTATCGTTCGTCAAATACTCATTTATGGCTCTATAGTTTGGTGAACGGCAACTCCCAAGCGGGTGGTTATGAAGCAGCGTTCAGCTTTCGGCTTGTATTGCACTTACCGTCCCTCTGAAGCTCTCAATGCAATGCTTTATATTATTACCATTTTGTGGCTTATATTTAATGCCGGCTTCTACTCACAATGTGACGCGACGGTCGGAACCTACAAACAATGGTAGACTTCTCAACCAGTCACCTACGCAAATCAGACTACAATCTTACTACACTTCTCCCAAGATTCACTCCTTTTTGATCAGAGAGGAACAGAACGGGGGGATAAAACAGCTGTACTTGACATCAGATTCACGAGGTTCACGTGGCCTGGCATACTAACTCTCCCCTCAGTAGAATTAAAAGAGTTACTTCGAGACTTTTGCCATTAAAGTTGTGAATTAAAAAGATTATAGATCATAAAATCATATTCTTTTTTTTTTATAAATTGTTGTATTGCAAAGAAACTTGAACATTTTTATTAGTAAATTATAGGGAATAAAAATTTACATTTACAAAATTACAGATCAACAATACATAAAAATTGCATTAATTAAAAAAGGTTATTTACAATTCACATAATATTGTAAGGCTCGACGTACGTTGCTAAATATCGTATGTTGCTAAATATCGTAAGCATTCCTTACGGCTGGTGTCTTTCCGTATATACCTCATGGTATTTAGTTTGAGAAATGTTCAATTGTTAATTTAAAAAAAATAAATTTTCCTTAATTTAATTTTGTTTTCCACAATACGGTAGTGAATAGTATGCAAAACATACCAATTTTATTTAAATTCGCACCACTCTAGAAAACATTTTTCAATACATACATACATCTGCGAAATTGTCTGAGTATTTAAATAAACGACAGAGCACTTGAAATAAATTGCAACAAATCAAGCTGAATGAATAGCAATAGTGCCGTAATACCCACAAGGAAATTATGGCAAGGTGTTCTCTTCCATTACGACGTGAAAATAAACATATGTACAGATGCAACAAAGAAGTAGTTACTTTTTTTCTTCTTCGCTAAGACATACCTCACATTTTTGTTTGCATCCTCTATGAAATATGAGACTTTTATGTGCATTTGGTTACAAAAAAAAAATCAGCAAAAATTTCAGAGCTCAAGTTTAGTAATTTTTTCTGCTCTATTGAACAATTAAAATGAGTAAGAACTCTTAAGGAGACCTTCCTTGCAAGTTTATGTTTTATGTACGCATATCTTTAACATTCAAACTAATGATGCCAAAAAAAACTAAAGTATATGTAATATTATATATAGACAAATGAACTTATATAACATAATATATGGCATATATTTGAATCAGAAAAAATTCAAGTAAGAACATCACAACAATGTTATATATATTTAGATACACCCTGTTCAATTTCAATGGAATATATCGTATATAATATAATTACAAAAATTCAACTTAAAATTCTCATTGAGTATGTAATTTAATTTAAGAAATATCTCTAGAAATTCTAAAAACGTCGTCTCCTGATGATTTCCTTAGGCAAATTATTTTCACAATTTGTAATAAGTTTTGTGGGCCTTAAGCACATTTAATTACTTTAATGCAATTAGAGTTTTTTAACGATAAAAATTAATTCAAATTCTACTTAAAGTTGACTTTCGAAACTCAGAACTTTTCGGTTTCTAAACTACAATTTTATATTAAACATTAAAGCTTTAAAATTACACTTAAGTGTCATTAGAAAATTGTTTTCAACACACACATCAATTAGTTGCTTCTACTGGATAATGATTATGTTATTCATTTTTGCAATTTTGATTAAATCAATAAAATTGACTAAAAATTTTTATAAGAACAGAATTAACTGAAAATAGTAGGATGAATTAATATTTTCATTTAGTAAAAATTTAAGTTAGATATAATTAAAATTTTGTATATTTATGAGTTTTGTTCTTTATGTTCTTATCTTACTATTCCAACAAAAATATCTGAGATTCTAGTTCCGACTGTATTCCACTTTTATTTGTCGTTGCAAAGTCACAAAATTTTAAGTATTTTTTTTTAAGGGATGAAGAGAAAAAATCACACATATTATTTTTTCTAAATTGATGTTGCCGTCGCAAGGAATCAAACCCGCAACCTTCTGTGTAACAGTCCAAAACGCTAACCATTACACCCCAACGCCCTAAAAACAACCAAAAATTTGCTCTGAGGCAACGGCATTTTTAACCTACACTCGGTATTCATCTATTGAATACCAATGAAGTACATCAGAATGGAATGAAATATACACAGAATAAAATAAAATTAAAATTTGTAATATTGAACATTGTCCATGGAACATTTTTGTAAATACAAAAAAAAAATATTTTTTAAAAATGCACCAACAATGGAATTGGTAAATACAAAAAACCTTTTGTTATTTTTTTGTAACTTCAATTTTTATTTTTAAAGAATTTTTATATTAAAACTAACAATTTTCAAATATTTCTAACAAAAAATTGTTAGAAATCGAATATGAATTTTGACAAATATTTTTAATTACATACTAAAAAATGTTTGTAAATGTACTACAATAAAATGGGTAAAGTTTTATGTAATATTATGAAAATTCGGTAAATATAAAAAAAATGCCTAAAAATGTTTTCTGCTCACTTTCATTTACAATACATACACACAAGAAGTATTTTTAAACATAATGCGCTTAAAATTAAACACATTGTGCCTAAAATTAGAATTCTTTTGTTAAATTAAAATTTTACGCACAAATTTTGTAAATATACTAACTTAGAATGGTAATAAATATTTTGACATTTGGATATTAGAAAATATTAATAAAATAAAAAAAGCTAAAAACTAAAATTAGTTTTTCAAAAATTTATGAATATAATATTTTTAATACACTCTAAAAAATGTTTGTAAATGTACTACAATAAAATGGTTAAAATTTTATGTAATATTACGAAAATTCGGTAAATATAAACAAAAAATGCCTAAAAATGTTTTGTACACACTTTCATATACAATAATACACACAAACAGTATTATTAGACATAATGTGTTTAAAATTAAACACTTTGTGCCTAAAATTAATATTTTTTTGCTAAATTAAAATTTTACGCACAAATTCTGTAAATATACTTACTTAGAATAGTAATAAATATTTTGACATTTGGAAATTAGAAAATAGTGAAAAAATAAAAAAAGCTAAAAACTAAAGTTAATTTTTCAAATGTTTATAAATATAATATTTGTTAATATTGTGTATTTAAATTCAAAATGACCATCATCACAGCAAATACCCATTCGAAATATGTTATGCATTATATTCATACTTCATTATTATTAAACCATACATACATAAAATAAATTTATTCATTCAAAAAATATTTTTTTTTTCAGTTTAATTTAAACCGTGCGTTGGTGAATATACGCATTTTTTTTTGTATAATTACGCATATAGAAATGCATTTTTAGGCATTTTATGCGTATATTTACTCTTCAAATAGGTTTTTTACGCACAATTTTATCAAATTTTCGAATTACTTTAAAACTTTATTTAATTTTGACGCACTTTTAATGTGAAATTACAAATTTTATGTGTACCAAATTACGCATAATGTGCGTACTTTTTTTCGTTTACGCACACAGAGTAAATTTACCCAATTTATAGTAGGGGTACAGTTTACTACTATAAGTTGGGTTAATTTCAACAAAAATTTATTAGAGTGTATTGTAAATTCAAATTCAAGATGACCATCACGACAATACATACCCATTCGAAATATATTGTGTATTATATTTATAATTCATTATTATTAAAACATACATAAATAAAATAAATTTATTCTTTCAAAAAAATATTTTTCTGCAGTGTAATTTAAACCATGCGTTGGTAAATAAACGTATTTTTTTTATATAATTACGCATATAGAAATGCTTTGTTTAGGCATTTAATGTGTATATTACATTAAAATTTTATTTAATTTTTACGCACTTTCAATGTAAAATTACCCATTATGTGTGTACCAACTTACGCATGTGTATTTTTTTTCGTTTACGCACACAGAGTAATTTCACCCAATTTATAGTTGGAGTACAGTTTCCTACTATAAGTTCGTTAAATTTCAACAGAAATTTATTAGAGTGTACTTTTTCTGATATGTTTTTCTGTGTAAATTGTTTGTGTATTTTTTAATACTGGCTCTTTTGAATACAAAAAAGATATTCATGGTTAAGATATAATGCTACAAGTCAATGCCTGTAGGGGATGCCAGTTTGCTTCCCAGTCACGACATACACTTTGTAGCAGAAAGTTTTTCAATAAAAATGTTTTCGTCTTACTGTCAATGAGCACTTTAGAAAAATTATATTTGATCAAATTACCAAATAATTAAGACCTATTATCGACACGAGTACAACATTGACAAATAATAAAGGGTGTTTTTTTTAAGTTTCGGGTCGATTTGTTTTTGACCACCGAGTGGTTGACATTCGTTAGTTTTTATTTGACAGTTGTGCAGAGTAGTCGATAATATTTCATTATGAAGAATCTAACGCTCCATCAACATGTTGAATTCATTATAACATAAACAAAATATAAAATGCGCCAGATTTGTCGAAACACCATTATGAGCGACGAGACACATTTTGACTTGGCTATTGGGGAACTGAAAATGCTCAACACACCAGCGGCATTTACACTCTCGTAGTTTGCGAGAACGATTAGTCCCCTTGATCTTCTGATTTTATTGCCCCGACTACTTTCTTTAGGGTTACTTGAAGGAAAAGGTCTATGGCAACAAGATAAATGCGAAAGAACAACATTATTGAAGAAATTGGAGCAATAACACCCGTTTAAGCCAAAATGTCATGCAAAATGTGGTTAAATTAGCACATATTTGCGCAGCGGCCATAGGCCGCCATTTAGCCCATATTATATTTCACACATAAATGCTATAAACCAAACCTTCATGCAATAAAATATTATTAGAAAATATTGTACCTGGAACATAAAAAAATACCCTGTATTTGAATTTCAATATGGTTTTGTTGCAAAGTTGTAACTTTACGTCTTAAAATAAGTGTTATGACTGTCATAACTACTCACGAGTAGGAATAGACACATGAATAGGTTTTTTTTCACGCTCAATTTAAATTAATTTAAGTAGATTTTTAAAATATTTTTCCATGTAAATTTCAAAAATAAATTTTTGGGCTCAAGAGCTTAAAATTGTATGTTTGAGAAACAGATATTTTGTGCTAGGGACAAATTTAGTTTTAGAACTCAAAAAAGAATCGAGATTACTCTTTAAAATTTTCTGTTAATATTACTACAATTTTTAACTTTTCCTCTTACCTCTGGAACATCCGAAATACACACTCCAAAAAAGGTTGTCCATAAAATCTACCCAAAATCATAGTTAAAACAAATATTGATACAGATAAAAAGGCGACATTTACTTTTAAATTAACTCACACAAATTAGTTTTGTAAAAAAACAACTAACAAATACAGTAAAAATAATTAATAATGTCGTTAAAATAACTGAAAAAATATATTTTTCAAAATATATTAAATATTAAATTAAGTGATAAAGCAACTTAGTAAATTAAAGTTAAAAACATAAAAAAAAATAGAATGACGCTCACAGTATGTAAATGAGTTTGTATATTCAAATAAGTACATGAATATGAATTAATTTCTTTCTTGTAGACGAATTGTCTAGAATTTCAGCAAATAAAACAGGAACTTAGTGGTAAGCGAAGACGTATTCGGCTTTGCCGAATTTATTAGACGCTACTGTGAATATATCGCAGGACTTTTTAACCACCAGATCAATTTCGCTTAATGCAAAACTTCTTAGATTGATATATTTTAAGTGAAAACTTCTCACTGCTTTAACTTCCTCTTTCCATCATATCTGTTACTTCTAATTAATAATTATCAAATATTTTATTGAATATGTATTTATAATATTTTACTACTTCATTCGACATTGCTATATTATGTTAAACCCGACTTATGCCGTTTTCTTTTCTAACAAAAAATGTGATCCTTTTCCTGCCCATTTTTATAAAAAATCTTTTTGTGCATAGTAATAAAAGGTAAAAGCGGAAAAACTAGGTAATGCTATTTAAAAGGCCATTTTAAATGTGCTTAAAACATGTCTAAGCATGCACAACTTCTTTAATAAAACCTAAAAATATCTAAAATTTCACATTTTGTTAAATTTCACGAAAGTTAAGATTTGAATTATGAATCATCATTTTATACACATTTAAATAGGTCTCTTACATACCTTTAATTTGATAACTAGTTTGTCCGCTTTTACTTTTTATAACTATGCACAAAAAACATTTTACAAAAAAAAGGGCAGAAAAAAGTCAACATTTTTTTGTCAAAAAAGAAAACGGCATTGACCATTATATACAAATTATATTTTACAATGTCTGATTTTATTATGTTCCCTTTTCCTCTAAAGACATAAAAAAAGTAGTAAAAGCCTTCCTAAATTAAGCCATCGATATAATAAATTGGAATGTTCAACCATTAGTTTTAAGTGTACCAAACAAATTAACAAACTTATATAAATACATATGCCCTCTCACACTGTGGGGTGTAGGGTATGAAAATCACAGAAACACATAAAAAAAACATTTTATAGTTTTGAATATCTTTTAAATCTGCATGTAGTTGTCGTAAAAATCAAACTAATACAAACACAAAATTTAAACTATGTAACTACTACATGCATGACTATAGAAAACATAATATGTACACTTAAAAAAGTTTGTAAGTTAAAATAACTGAAAATATCCTTTAAAAGAAATGATATTTCATTTAAAAACCGGTCTACTTAATTTTCATTTAAATTAAATGCCATTTGTTATTTATTTTTAAATGTTGATTAATCAACTGACACATCCGTAAGAAACAAATGATATAATCAGTTAAAATAAATGTCAAAATTTAACCTACCAATCCTTAAAAAATAACTGTTTTTTTCATTTATTTGAAATTATTTCCGTTTTTGTATTTTTTGTTTTTTTTTTTAATATACTCGTATAATACAAAATGTATGTATGCATATGAAGCTATTATCACTTTTTGTGTGAATGTTTTTGTGTATGTATGTGTGTTTATGAAGTTCTTGTAATTTGTATTGAAAAATTTTGTATATATACAACCAATTTAAATAAAAAAACAAATTGAAATTATTTGAACATTTTTTTTTTGAAACAGACAGCAAACAAAATTTAAATTTGTAATAACTGTTACGGACACAAATAAACCACAAGTTTCCGTTTTGTGGGTAAATTTTTATTAAATTTCAAACAAATGAAAAAAATAAATGAAACTGAAAAAAAATGGTAAATGATAGTAAATTATTTCGAATAAATGTATAAAAAAGTTAATATAGATATTTCTTTGAAAAATAAATGTATGTTCCTTTATTTTTAAATGAAACGGAAAACTTTTTTATTAAACTACAAACAGTTAACTACATAATATTCTGAGTGTAGTAAAAGTGGTAGTATTTTAATATTTATCTAGTCAGAAGAATAACAAGAAAAAAAAACCAAGGAAAAACATACAAGCTAAAGCTAATTTTAAAGTTCGTTGCTTCTTTCGCTTATTACAACAACTTATTTTGTATAAGATGTTAACATTATGCAGATTTTTCTTAAAATTGTGTGATTTTTTATTATTTTTTCTTTTTTTTTTTTGACTTTAACATAATCAAAAATCGTTAGTTTTTTTACAGAAAATAAAATAACAAGTACTACTACTTACAACAACAACAAAAAATTACATGTTGCTTCAAGTACGCTTATTCGTTTTTTTTTATAAAAAAAGAAGTGAACATAAATATTCATACTGTATGCATTTACAACATTTTTTTTTTTCTTTTAAGAAGCTTAACAAAAAGAAAAAAATACAAGAAAATAAAAAGGATCAAATTTTTACTACAAGTTTATTCCTACCAAGTATACTTGCATACGAAGAAATGTGTGCAATATTCGTAAGATGTTTGATAATTATAAATTTTACTTATTGCATTATTTTTTTTTTTTCAATTTATGTGAATGGTTTGCCTACTCAACTTTCACAGTACAGTGTTAATATTCATATGTATGCAGATGATGTGCAGTTGTTTTTGAGTACTCAAATGGGATCCACTAGGGAAAGTATTGAAAAAATATATGATGATTTTTTTATTTTGTTAATAAATTTTAATTTTAGGTACAAATTTTTTAAATTTACTAACATTATTATTGACATTTGAAAAAATTCAAAAAATATTAAACAAAATTTTATAAGTATAAATCTTTTTTTTTTTTTGATAAGATGCTTATTAAAACGTAGAACTACTAAACAATTGAATAACGAAAAAGTATTTATAATTATAGTCATAAATCTCTTCTTTTTTTTTAAATATAGACAGGAAGACGACACAAATTATGGATAAATATTTCTGGCACTGACTCTTGAATGACTAATGATTGTATTATTAACTCTGGAGAGGTAACTTCAAATTCTATTGGTCTTTTATATAGTTCGATGTTCACTATATTCGTTCTTTCTTCCACCAGACTTGTGGAATTTTATACCAGTACTAGCTGACCCAGCAAACGTTGCTTTGCCTTCAAATTTTATTAAATGCATCAAATGAATGAATACACAAAAATTCATTCAAGTCGATCCAGTCGTGTAGTTGCAGTATAGTTGAATAACCTAGATACGGACTGCAGCGCGATCTGCCGGGCTGGTTTGTGAATGTAAACCATCCAAGGTGGCACCCAAACGCATGCAAAAAAAAATTATTCAGTGACATACACACGTACAGTAGAATTATATACAAAAAGAAGATTTGTAGAAGAGGTACCACGCGTCTTTATCAAATCCCGCCCATATTTGCAGCAGCACTTAAAAAAGGCACACCAAACCGACGTACCAAATTTTGTTCAAATACCGTTATTAGAAGCAGAAATAATAGATTTTTAATTTGTGGTTTGTATGGGAGGTACCACGCCCCTTTGTACAATCCCGCCGATATTTGCAGCAGCACTTAAAAAATGCACACCAAGCCGAAGTATCAAATTTTGTTCAAATACCGTTATCAGGAGCAGAAATAATAGATTTTAAATTTGTGGTTTGTACTGGAGGTACCACGCCCCTTTGTACAATCCCGCCCATATTTTCAGCAGCACTTAAAATATTCACACCAAACCGACGTACTAAATTTTGTTCAAATAATGTTATCAGGAGCAGAAATAATAGATTTTTAATTTGTGGTTTGTATGGGAGGTACCGCGCCTCTTTGTCCACCGAATTGTAAACCTAAACTACCCGGGATGCCACTCAAATGCATACAAAAAAATGTATGCAAATCAGTCCAGCCGTTTAGGAGGAGTTCAGTCACAACACACGTACAGTAAAATTATATATATAAAGATATCATTATGATAAACTGGGTTTATCGGTATTGGATAAGTGCCAAATTAAAATCTATTAAGTTCTTTCATAGTTTTTGAATGAATTTTATTTTCTATTGGATATTTCCTATAAGATGGATTCTGGTTCTGAGTACTTTTTCTCATAGAGGTATAGAATCTGAAACTTTTTCTATAGGAACAATTTCTAAGAACATACAAACGTGTATAGTAAAATGTTTAGAATCTCTGGCTTTTTATTTTGGTAGGGCTCAAAATTTAAAACTTAAAAAAAACTTGTAATAATCTGATGCTTTTGTATTGGCTTAGGAAAAAAAAAATCATCAGAAAATCCCACTGAATTTTAGGACTTTTTCTATAGAAAAACTTTCAAATTCAAGGGACTTTCTGCTACAGGAAAGCCCCCAGATTCTGATAACTTTTTCCAGTAAAAACATTAGGGCTTTATCCTTAAGAAGCACAGATTATAAATACATTTTTATAAAAAAAAAACCTTAGCTTCTAAAAACGCTTGTCAACATATGAGCACTCCCTTTCCGAGAAAGCTCTCCTATAGAAAAAAAAAAACCTCAGCAAGCACTTTTTCTATTTGAAAGACCTATTTTTATTTTTCCTATTAAAAGGCCCATTAAAAGATATCAGAATCCAAGCATTTAACTGCGGGGAAAGTGCTCAGAATTATTTTTATATAGGGAAATTTTCTCAGATTCTGAGGCTTGTATTATGCCTAAATAGTCTTACAAATTTTTTATTGATAAAATATTTTAAAATGATTTGATTCTTTTATTTTTGGATGGTACTAAAATATATTTTGGAAAACTTACGCACAAAAATGTTAAAATTACATATAATTTCTGAACCTTTTTTTATGTAAATTTGCACATTTGCATTATGTGAGTAATTTTTTTTTATTAACACACTGAGAAAATTTACCCTACTTATAGTAGGAGTACACACCCAGAAAACAGTATCAGTTGTGGCTACAGAATTTGTTGCCAATCGATTTCTGGCGGTTACGGCAGAATGTGTGTGAAAGTCAATAATACACATAAATATTATTACGTTCTTTTTAAATGTTTGTCTTTACCGGGATTTGAGCTCACAAACACTTAAAAATTTTAATGACTTCTTTTGAATTTAAATAATTTTTAAGGAAAATAAATATAGCAGAAATTTTCGTTTACAATTACGATTTGTGGAACTGAAATCTAAATTTTATGATATATTTGATCAGGATAACAGTACCACTTCGAATATCGACAGTTACCACTTTCGTATATCAACAGTTTTTTAATAAATTTGATAGATTGTACTAATTTTCTATTACATTCACTAAATAAATGGTTGCTTCTACGGCACGCAATTTCTAAACGAATTTTATTCGTAAAGATGATTGGAAATACTAATAATTGAATAATAGTATTCTTTTTTGGTTAATTTTCACTCTTGTTATTTTTGCTATAATAATGGATAATATGTTATACCAATTAAAATAAAATCCTTACAAAAAAATTTTAATAGTTTTGATCGAATTGCAACCAATCTTTTCTCTGAGTGCAGTTTCCTACTATAAGATGGGTAAATTTCAACAGAAATTTATTTAGAGTGCACTCAACAAAATTCAAATTTTTATATATGCAAATTATCAAAAAGACTTTGAAATTTGCATTATTTTTAAGTTTCAATATTTCAATAAAATTTTCATTCGTTTAAAAATTTTAATATATAGAAAACTTCATTTCTAATAGTTTCTACAAATGGTGTCCCGGATGTGATCTCAGGATGAGTTCAACAAGCTCTTCTGGGTAACGCGTATTCGATTTCGCGATACGCGTAAATACAAACTATTTTAATCGGTGTAAAATCACATAAATATTTCAAAGTATTTAACAAATCTGGGCTATTAAAGTTCATATAATCTTTTGGAATTTTTAAGTGTTCAGTTCTACAGACTAGCTTCTCCTAATTTTGAAACAGTATTCGAAAGACTACCTCAAACACCACTAAATGCAAGAAGATCCTACATATCTCAACTTCTAACACCAGGAAAGTTTAAAAATATTTTACGCTACATCAAGAAAAGTCAATACAATACAAAAAACGAATAAGAAAAAATATTCCAAATAATGTAATGGATATTTTCCCTATATATCGTAGACTTGGAGGCTTTCAGCGCACAACGATATCTCATTGTACTATCACTTTTACAACTGTGCCACATAATTTTTAATCCACAAAACACATATAGGACAATTTTCCTAAAGCTGCGTCGGTTTAGAAGCCTTTCGGCCACAACGGGAGGTAAACTCTCGAAAGACTTGTATTCAGCTACAATTACGTCAACATTCCTTTTTGAAATAAATCAATACATCCTGTCGGATTGGAGGCTTTTGAGCTACAACGACATTTCGAAAATAGGCAATTTTTCAACTCATCCACAACTATCATACAACTCCTTTCAACATTGCCCTGTTTGCCTAACGTTTCTAACCACACGTAAACGTCAGTTAAATATCTTGTATTTACAATAAGGTCTGTAATGGCAACTGAAAATTTTGCTGGTATTTCAGGAAATTTTGCTAATTTGAGCCCAGCGGTATTTTTTGCTAATTATAGCATTACATGTCTACATGATGTGTAGTACAATGAAATTAGTAGAAAAATTACTAAATTTTCGTAAACATTTTGTAAAGTGGAATTTAAAATCGGTTTGCTAAAATCAGCTAAAAAAAAATACTAAATATTATTAATATTAGTACAATGACATTAGTATAAAAAATTAGTAAGCTCTACTAAATTTTAGTATTTAAATTGCTGTAAACTGAAATAGTTCTGATAAAATCAGGCAAGCAGGAAAGTTTATTTCTAAACATTGGTAAAATTCTGTATAAAGTTTACTAAAATAAATTAGCTCTAATTAACAAAAATTTGTGATAAATATTAGTGAATTGTAAAGTATAAAAATATTAAAAAAAAAATATAAAAAATTATTAATAAATCACAAATCAAATCAATTATTTTAGACACTTGTTACGCTTTCAATCTCCTAATTCCTTTTGGAAAAATTACAATATTTTTTTATCGAGCAACAACATTTTTTTTTTATTTTATTTATTTTTTTTTTTCAAAAAATATTTTAGACAAAATAAAAAAAAAAATCAATGGCTTACAAATAGTAAAAACATAAACAAATATTATTTTGTTTTAGTTTGGTAATTTTTATTTGGAAAAATATATTTATAGCAATTTTTATGGACTATAAAGATTTTTAGAATAAAAAAATTTTTCAGTGCTATTGTAAGTGGGTGGTTCTATTTTCTCACATGGGTCGGTGGAGAAAATTCACTTTCTTCTTGAACCTTTTTGCAGGTAGAAGTTGAATATCCACTTTTAAAAAATTTGTAAATTTTATTGCTAATTTAAGCAAATCAAAAATTTCTAATATGATTTCTGAAATTAGCATCAAAAATTTGTAAAAATTCTGTAATTTGTAATATATAAATAGCAAACAAATTTACTAAATGATATTTTTTTTACCAAAATGCAGTTCAAAAATAGTAAAGTGGGATTTAAGACCGTTAATAAATTTTTCTACTAACTTTTTTCTAAGTGTACAATCCATGGAGTATCTTTTGATGATAGGTTGAGGATTCGGGTGCTTTTAATTTTAAATAAAATTATTTATACTCAAAATCCGTTTTATCTTAGAGACCAGGAGACTTAGACCACAAAGACACCGATGTCTTGTCTCTGAGTGTCAGTTTTATCAAAATTTTAGCCGTATTTGAAATATTCTGCCACAGAACCAACAACTAAACAGCAATGCAAAAACTTTAAACAACGTTTATATAATTTTTTTTTCATATGAGCAATTATTTTAATTTTTATTTTTAAATTTTTATACTAAAATTAATGTTATTTAAATTTATTTTTAATATTAAGTTAATTTATTTATTTAATGCTGCCTTATGTTTTTATAATTCTCTGTACCAATTGTTTTTCCTTAAATTTCTCATATAACCCTCTCTCTTGTTCAAGCAAATTTCAGTGTTTGTATATAATTTATATGTTATATGTGTATACATATGTATATAGTAAATATATTTTCATTTGTTATTAGTGTTGTCTCAAGTATTCACTTAAAATAATATTTTTTAACCTAAAACTATGTATTAGTACAAAAAATTAAAATCTGGCATGTTGTATATATACAACCCTACACCAGGTGTAAGAAGGATTAAAGTTCACGAAACGATCAAAATTCGGAGAAGGATCCTGAAGTGAAATGGCCGGAAAATAGAGAGACAAATATGAACGAAATTGCCAAAACAAATTCTTTTAAGAAAATACCGAATAGGTGGGTTTTGCTTAAATTTCGATTTGCTTAAAATTTGAAGACGTAATTCATAGGTACATACAATATTAACGACTCAAATTTCAGCCAGATATCTGCGGTTTGTGTATCTAAATACCATTTAGGCCCATTTCAGAAAGGACTTTTCTAAGGGAACATGTACCGATTCTAACCAAATTCATTGACCTTAACAGGAACATATGTATGTACCAAGTTTTATCAAAATATTTTTATATTTGCAAAATGTAATTTGATTAAAAGCCCAGCAAACACATGGTATCAACAACTTACCAACCTATTTATTACTTTTGTTCGCTATGCCCAAAAAGTAATGGGCTGTTTGTAAGCGAGTGGGTAATGACCACCCATTACTTTGTGTTTTTTGTAAGTGAGAAGGTAATAGCCACATTATTACATTTGGGGTCATCGCGAACAAAAATAATTAAGCGAGTAAATAGGCTGGGAAGTAGTTGGAACCCTGTTTTAGCTGGGAGGTTTATTGACTCAGAAAATAAATCTTAGTCTCGATTGGTATGCTATCAGTTAGGACTCATTCCGTTATTTTTGATAGTTACAAACATGAGCACGAAATTCAAAATACCCTGACCACGTAGTGATATAGGGTATAAATAGGCTTAAGACTTTACACACAACTTATTTGTTATTGTCTTAAAGTAGCAATTATTTGTGTAACTTATTTTCATTTTTCTGCCGAATTAATCCTACTTATTGTATAATAAGGTTAATAAGTATAAGGCTTTTCAAAAATTCATTTGAAAATAAATATTTACTAAAAATAACAGATCAACAATACATAAAAAATTCTTTACCTTAAATACAAGGATACAGTGAAAAGTATAAATAAAAAATATTGTCTAATTACTAACTATTAACATAAATTATGTTGTTGAATTAATATTGATTAGGACAAACACTTGAAATTAACGGCTTCATAAGCTTTGTTATTGGATACTTTAAGAATTAAGGTTCATAACAAAAACAGTAATATATATAAATATAAATTGTTAAATTAAGTTGATATTATTTTGATTGTGTGTTGTTTTCGGCATTATTAATTTATTTTCAAACACTCAAAGCATTAACCCAACAAGAGCCTGGATACTGAAGAGGGGTGTGAGGGTCCTGCTGGCTCTGAAGAATTTTTTCAATTCTTTTTTTCTATAATTTACTAAAAAAAATGTTCATGTTTCTTTGCAAGTAAAAAACAGCGTGATTATATTATCTAAAATCCTATTATTACCATTCATTTATCAATATTTTATAATCTTAAAGAGATGTATGAGAAAAGTTGCAGGATAATCACTATATGAGTTATAGATTTCAAAAGAAAGATATTGTAACCATTTAATTTCAGAGGCTACCTGAAGGCATATTTGAATATAAAGTTTTCCACAGCAGATGCCTGGCTGCAGGAAAAATTACAATACATCGTGACACTGTTAAACTTACAGTATAAATACTCCTTTATAAAACGAACAAAAAATTAAGGAAGGGTAAAAATGGTGGTTTAAAAAGGGGGAAAAAAGGGGCAAAAATGGCAGAAAACAAAGTAATACAAATTGTGGTTTAAAAAGGGTTAAGTTTTCTCCTTAACGGCCTGCCCAAACTGCAATAAATCTGAAATTTTAGGTATATTTCCTTGAAATACGAGCTAATTTATTGATTAGGTACATTTTGGAATATTCACATGAAAACAATGAAATCGAAACATTAGATAAGGGAACCGAAATGGAATAGAACTGATATTAAGAGGAATTGAAACACAATGCAAAGCGAATGAAATAGAATAGAACTCGGAAAAAAATTAAATTGAAAAATAACATAAGGGAAACGTGATAAAATTCAACTGCTAAAGATTGAAACATTAGCTAAGGAATAGGCAACAAAACAATAGACGAGGTAAAGGAAATGGATTACAACGACGAATGAGTGAAATTGAAGCACTAGATAATGTGAATGAATTTGAATGGAACGCGGATCGATTGGTATTGAAATATTGTGCCTAATTAAGCTTTTTATTAATTCTTTATTATCCTACCACGCCCTCCAGTAAAGATATTTGCAACTAAGGTCCAAGTGAGGACTGGCTGAAAATCTTTAATGGATCTATACTTTTTAAAATAAAATGTTTAATTTGTTCTTTAAATTCCAATCCCCGCAATTACTCAAGAATTTTGTAAAACTCTATTATAAGGAAATTTTTCTTCAATTTTTATTCTGTCATTTTGTTAAGCTTTTTACAAGATGTTCTAGAAATTTTTTTTGTTAATTTATGTGTTACCTTCTTTTGTAAAGGTGAACGTAGAGCAATGAAATGTGGTGAAAGATAAAGGGCTTAAAATATGGCAGCAATGTAATTGCGCAAAATGATAAATCTTCAAATCGTTGTGGCCCGCCAATTGATGAAAAGTTGACTAAATTTTTAAAGATTTTGTACTCATAGCCCTGTTTTGTTATTCCTCTTATACACATTATTTTCTAAATTAATGTTGCCGTCGCCGGGGACCAAACTCGCATCTTTCCGTGTATCAGTTCAACTCGCTATTCTTTACACTACAACGCCTACAATGTGTGGCAACCCGGACATAATAATTTACAATTTTTTATTTGTACACGCAGAGAAAAAACATGGTTGCAAAATGATCACTGCTAATATATTGTGCTTGCTGCAATCGGGTATGGTTGTCACAACCATGTTATTGGTTTTCTAACCATCAACATGGTCACTAACATCATTGTTATAGTAAATATTCACTATTTCATGATTGCCACTTTCTATTTCATAACATGATTGGCTGTAACCATACTGTGGTAACTTAAACTCTGACTATGACAAAAATATGATAATTATGCAACCACAAAATGCTGGCAACACTCAATAAATAATTATACATCAAATAAAACATGACTTTGACATTTACAGTCATAATATTCTCTTCTGTTCATAAAAACCAAAATTTTATCAGTTCAGTCAGTTTGTTTTTACTACAAAATGGCTTAAAAAACAATCATACATTGTTTAATGCTGGGATTTTATATTAATTATTAATTAATTATTAATATGCCATAATATGATATTGTATCATATATATATCATGTATATATATACATAACTTATATATATTATTGAAGGGATCATATAATGATAATCCAGGAATCATAATATAGTTGTGAGGACCATAATATGATAAAATTTTGAGCATACTATGATTACATGTGATCATATTATGATAAATTCAAGATCATAATATGTTTCTTTAGAATCATAGTATGGTAATTTTTGAATCATAATATAACTGTAGGGATCATATTATGGTAAAATTATGGTTATTTTATCATAATATGACAACCATATTATATATTATACTATGGTTGACACAATCATAAACCCAAAAATATATGATGCTCTTCGAATATGATTGTCCCAACCATGTTTTTTCTCTGCGTGTATGTACTTCTAGTAAAAATTTTTATACTACAGACAAAAAAATTACAAAATTCTGTTTGTAAAATGAAAATCTTTCATAGAATATTTTTGTAAATACAAAAAAATATTTTTTTAAAAAGGCACCAACAATAGAATTTGTAAATACAAAAAACTTTTTTAATCTTAAATTTTTATTTTCAAAGAATTTTAATATGAAAAATTACAATTTACAAACAAACATATTTTTTAACAAATATTTTTTATTACTTAAAATTTTGTGATACTTTTTTCTATGTATTTGTGTGTATTCGTGAAATAGTATCGTCGTTGGATGACACTAGGATAATATGGATTAATTGGTGCATTATTAATAGTAATGGACTTTAAACCGATTGTAATTAGTCAATCAGATCAATATTATCAATAACTTTAAAACATGGTAATAAAAATATTTTCAAATGCAATAGTAATGAAACCATCAATAAGTCCTTTCAAATCTTTAATCCCATCTATAGAATTCGTCCATTAATTTAAATTGAAGAAATTAGTCCCAATAAACACAGAAACTTTAAATATTCAAACGCTTTAAATTTTAGTTGAATTCAACTTTATTTTAAGATGTACTTTCAAGTAAAATTCATATCAAACAAATTTAAAAATATATAAAAAAAAATTTTTGTTTTAAAATATTTGTGGAAGCAAATTTAATAAAATAGAACAAACTAAAAATGAAGCATTTTAATTATCTTGCCAAATAATTGTATAATGTGGTATTTTGTATCCTAATTATAAAGAGACCCTAACTGGTAGGAGTTCTTTTCAAAAAAGCTGCAGCAATCCAGCTCATTATCTAGAAGTGAAAATATGGCTAATTTGTTATACATCATTTTGAAATCCTATTTGAATGCATGGCGGAACACAAAACGATTTACCTTTACGCTTACGCTCTGGTTTACACCATAGTAAATAAATTGTAATATATAAATTTCAAAGTTTATTTTTACTAAAATAAATTAGAAGAAATATCAAAAAATGTTCAAGTCATATTTAATTTATGTTGAAATTATACGTTTAATTAAAGCTTAAATGAAAGGCATGATTTCTGTACATTAATTGTGATGTTTGAATTTAAATCGTACTACAAGTCAAGGCTTGTTATGTTTAAATAACAGTGTAATTCAAGGTTTTAAAATAGAAAACAGTACTGGAATTGAACTTGATTTTAACTGTAATTCCAGCAAAACTGTATGATAACCGTGTTTTTATGAATTAAAGTATATTCTCACTGTAATGTTTGACTTGAATTCCAGTGTCCGCTTTGCTGGAATATGCTATCGAATTAAAGTGTAATTAAAGTATAAATCAAGGCTTGAAATTGGAAAATATGCCTTGAATAACACTTGATTTTAGCTTTTATTTCAGCAAAAATGTGACTGTCAAAATTTTTAATCGGATTTTCTGTTCGAATTATAGAAAATGTATATACACACACTATAGAATTTTGGCTATGTGACTCGTTTTTGACAGTGCTATAACTTTTAAACCCCGCTTAAAACGGTATTTTGTAAATATTTACGGGTGCGGTAAAAAGGGTAAATGTCTACAAATTCGCCTTAGCAAATCTTCTTGAGCTAAAAATCAAAACTTTCAATTTATATTCTCTTGCCCATAAGCTATTCAATGATAATAAATATTTTTGAAGTTTAGATGTGTGTTCTTTGGTGTATTTGTTTATAAAATAGGTTAAAGAAGGAAAAAATTGTCCCCTTAACCACTCAACCAAAACCGCTGGAGCTATGAACTTAACTATTGACATTAAGTTTCATATACCAAAATGTAATTTTGACAAATTTTTACGGGGAGTGGCAAAACAGACAGGTCAAATTCCTTTGAATAACAATTTTAAATTTAAAATATGTGTTCCCCTAAGTATAGTCTAAGTTATCCAAGAAATACTTTCGGAATATCATAAAATGGGCAAAATGGGAAAAAATGTAAATCTCTCTCTAAACAAATGTATATAAAGAGGAAAACCGGTATCGAAGAATCGGGCTTTTTAGCGAGAAAGAATCAAAATCTAAATTTTGTAAAAATAAAACAAATAATTATTTTTAAATATATCAAGTTAAAACAAAATTATGAAATCTCCCTGAAAAATCTTAACAATGAGTACAAAAGTAGTCTAAAGTCATTTACAAATAAATTTTGTTTCTTTTCTATAAAAGACACCGGTAAAATGCACTTGAAGGACACAGCTTTAGCTTTAATACTGATAAGTAGATTTGTCTTAAATTTGGCAATATATATAAATTTATACAAATTATATTAAAGCTGTGAAATATCAGAAAATTGTGAAATATGGCTGGGAAAATAATATCTGTTTTTGAAAAATTTCGTACTTTTGGAAAATCAAATCATCGAAATGGTAACTTGCTAATTGTACTTCACCAATGCCCAAATAAAAGCACCGTTTAAAATTGTAACTTGGGCGTAATTAAGAGATTCTTGTGTATTTTTCGATTAAATTTTATTGCAAATAATATTGCATTGGAGGGTTAAGCTATTTTGCAGTTTACTCTGCCCTCAAACAATATTTTTAAATTATTGATTTGCTGGTGAAATAAAGCTACAAACATTTGTATATATTTTTTACTAAGCCCAAATTATTTTTGGAAGAACAAAAAAGAAATCTGTATGACATTACTCTAAAATGAAATGGCATTTTAATTTATGACAAATTCTAAGAACTTTCAGCACCTTTACAAATTTTTCTAATTTTAGGCTTTAAAATTTCTCCAACTTCAGTAAATCCAAAATAAATACGAAAAAACAACAAGTTTTGTTATTTTGACTTCAATCTAAATCTTGTACTTGTTAACAAAGTGACAAAACAATAAGAGCATACAAAACTTTCTACTAGCTTTTTAAGCGGGTCTCAAAAGTTTTCTCGTTTGTAGACAATTTAGTCCCAGCAACATACAACATAAATATATTATACAGTACAAAAAAAAAACAACCATAAAGAAAACTTAAACATTAAATTTATGAGTAGCAGAAAAAACTACAAAAATATATACAACCTTTCCTCATATGACGCGGTTGATAAGTTAATAAATACAATTTGACACTATTGAAAGTATGCAAAATCACTTCAATACATTGACCGATTAAAAAGCCTTTTCTTATAACTAATGTTACTCCTAATACACTGAAAATTTAATCAACTAAAATTCGGTTTAAGTGCTTAATCGAGCAAATCTGATCAAAATCATTAATCTGATCAAAGTCAACGTTGAGCGGAGTCCAAAAATATTTTTGCGCCGCATCACAATCGGCGCCACATTGGTATTTTGAGCAGACAATGTTAATACTGTCAACTGTCAAGTTAAACCTTTAACTGTTAAAAATTCATATAAATGATTAACATTAACAAAGTGGATTAAATTTAATCAAATAGATTAATTTCTCTGTTTAAAAGAGCTACCCAGCAAAACTTTGGTAGTGGGTGCGATATACTCATGCATTACCTTGTAGTGATAGCTCGTCGACTTCTTCATTATTTGCAAGCATAAAGTAATAAGTTGCCGATTATTGATTACGTATTACATGATTTATAAATGTAAAGTAGTAATTGAAATATTTTCAATTTTATTTTTAAAGAAAAAAACGAAGCGCAGCAAATTTTTTTAGGTTTAAAGCAATCATAAATTATGTGTGTCGACAGCTCAGTTGCTAGAGTTATCGGTTGGCAACTAGAGTTCTCACGTTCAGTTCCCATCATGATAACATTATATTTAAAACCGTTTAAAATATTTGTAATAATTGTTTTTTAATAAAAATTTCTTTTTTATGAAATTATATTTTTAGACACATTACTTTTCGCATTTTCGTAACCATATAAGTAACCACTTACTTTATCCTTTCTACATTACCTTTTGGCTTATCGCCTGTAAAATTCATAAGTGAAGTAAGGTGTAAAGTAATTCATGAGCCCTTATAGCTCTACAAATTACTTTACACATAATTTGGTAATGTGTGGTTTTCCACACATTAATAAAATTGGTTCGAATGACGCCACCAAATGTCGTAGCCATAAATTAAAATTAAGCTACGACTGACTGTCGACATTTTTATTATTATTTTTTTTTGAGAACAAATCCACGTACAGTTTATGAAGCACCACTACACGCTCCCAAAGTCATTGTGTTGTGTGCAGTTACTTCGACTTAATTTTTTTGAAGAAGATGACTGCGGTGAACTAGAACCGCCATAAAACCATGCTGATTAAATTTTTCTTACTGCAAATGAACGACCTGGATTTGGAGGGCACGAGGTTGCTACAGGATGAGAACACTTTTGCACCTTAACGCGTATTTTAAACAATGCCTTCCAGCGCGCGTAGTCTCATGTTTCGGTGATTTAGCTGGGCCAGCATGATCTCCCGATTAAACAGTCACGGACTTCTTCCTATGGGGATATTTCAAGTTATTGCTGTAAACGAACAAGCCCCGCGGCTTAAAGAATTTAAAGAACAACATTCGAGCCGAATTGAAAACGTGACACCACAAATTGAAAAAAAATGTATAAGTGAGAATAAACGTAATGAGTTAAAACCAGTGTTTCAAATTCTGTTAACCGATTCCTTGATTATAAGCCTTTATATTTTTTCAAATAGATAACCTCTTTAACTTTAAAGCTTAAACCAGGTAGTGAAAGAGTCAGGGAACTGTGGCAGTTCTATCAAATTTTGTAAATATCGCAAAAACAATTCATACCATATTTTTTAAAATTTGTTATTGAAATTTGTTACTGAAATTATCCTGGACAGTGTCATAAAAATAAAATAAAACCAACTTTATCGGCTATCTACACAGCTTTTGAAAGGATTTACTTCCACTGAACACGTCTCACATTATCTTTTTAAAAAGTCGTCAGGTTCCTCTTAAAAAAACTTAAGATGATTCATTAAAAAATCTCAGGAATCTTTGAATTGTCCTAAACAAACACTTTAGAAGCCATCGCAATAAACTTAACTTGATATTTGATGAAAGAAATACATTTATTTTGCATTAAACGATTAATCGACTCATCGCCAATTTTTCCGATTAATCGACCCGAATTACCAATTAATCAATTTTCTTCATTTTTCGAATATTAAAAACTATATGAATTTTGACTTTAAACAAAAGTTACATCGAATTTGATGACGATTTTTAACCCTAATTCTGTACATGTATTTCGAACCGGCAAAACATTTCCTTAGAAGTTTAAAAAAAGCTAGGGCCTCTATAAAATCCCGAGCTTAAACAAAATAAAATTAGTAATACGTATGTTTTTCTTCATTAGCTTGATTCGGTAATAACCACAACGACGATACTAAAATTTGAACACCAAACATGTTCTAGTTATAGTAAAAATTTGTAGTTATACTCTGTCTCAAGTAAAATTGTTGTAAGTTTTATTTAGTTTTTATATATTATATCAACATTCTTTATTTGTTTTTCAGCTGTCAAAAAATATATATTATTAGTAACAGAGTATGAATTTTTGCATCACTGTTCTTATAAGTAACACTAATTCATGTCAAAAGATGGCAACATGTCATGGTAAAAATTAAATAGATTTTATTACGACAATAAACATACGGTCAGGCCTTTTCCCTAGACTAAACTCTATTAAAATGTTTTTAGTCAAATTTAAAACTTGAATATTTTTCGGGCAGCTTCAATAAAAAATAAATTGTGTATTTTTACTTTAATCAACAAAAATGTTCTTTAACAAAAAATTTAAAAATCTTGTGTGATTTAAACTCAGTACCCTGAGACTATCAGGCAATTAGTCTATCCACTGCACAACAGCCACTTACAATAACAACTAATTGCCTTATTTGATAGAATTCCAACCAATTTTATTTTTGTGTATTCGTTTATATGAATTGTATAAAACATCGTTATACGAGGATAAGGTGTATATTAATGTACATAAAAATTTGGCTATATAAGGGAGAAAAGACGAATAAAATGAAATAAATGAAAATAATTTCATGCTTGTTTTTCTTATAATAATGGACAAATTTTCTACGCTTGTCTGCCTGTAAAAATTATGATGTTGATTCATTATATTTTAGTTTTTTTTTTTTCTTTTTTTGGTTTGGACAAAAGTTAGTTATGTCCATTGAGAGTTGTCAACTTTAGTAAAATAAAATTTGTAAAAAATTTTAATACAAACGCAAATTTTATTTGTGGGTTTTCAAAATTCGATGTAGTTCAGGGTGTATTGCATCACAAATTTAAATACTTTTAGCCAAAGTGAATAAAATATTTAATGTTTAAACTGATCTCACTTGTTACGTAATTATATTATGATTTTTGAAATAATATATCATATGAAAGCTAACATCTACTACATTAAGCAAAAGTGTAGCAAAATAGCTCATGTTTAAACTACTCTAACTTTTTAAGTAATTATCCGATATTTTCAAATCATATCTCATATGAAATCTTATATCTTGTACTTTTTTATAATACTTTTAATAATACTCAATCCCTTTGCAGATATATTGCAAAAATATTACTGTGTATTATATATGTACTATTCAAAAGAAGATAAATTATTTCCATATAAAAAAAAGAATATTCTACATTTTTGATTAAGAAAGTATTTGTGTACAGTGTAGAAGTGGGAAAAAGTCAAATAAAAACATAAATTTAATTGAAATTTAAAATCATTAATTTTATCAAATAAAAACGACACAATTGACCACACTTCTAATAGTTGTGCTCATTAAATTTTTCAAAAACATTTGTATTCTTGTTCATTTCTCCACCAACTGTGTAATTTAAAATTTAAGGATGACAAATTTATATGAAATTATGAGAAAAAATATAAAAGAAAAAATCATAAAATACTGTATATAAAGACATAAAATATGAATGAAGAGAACGCAATTTAAGCATAAGTAAAAAGAATGTGATAAAGAAACAATCAACGAAAAATTAAATTAAAATAAATATTATTCTTTCTCAAAATTATGCACGATACAATACAACGAATAAAGTTTTCATTAAGAGTCATTTTTTCATTTTCTTTTTTAAATCTCCATGGAAAAGACAAACTAATTACTTTAACTAAAACTTAATTTTCTCTTGAATATTCAAAAAAAAAAGCACAATGCAAAATATATGTGTTAATGTTACACAAGTTAAATGACAAAAGTTAATTTATAAATGATTGCGAGACAAATGAAATAAGCTTAATCTAGCATTACTTGAAAAGATTTGCAATTGCTTTAAGCTTTAATTGACCTTAATCATAAACAGGAATGTTTTATCCTCATTTCTTTAAAAATAGCAATTGTTATGAAATTTGATTTTAATTTTCATTATTTTTTGTAATAGACAAATTGCATTAAATTTTTTAACCTGTAAAGCAAAATACTCATCATTATTTTATTAAGGATGGGTGCGAACTGATTAAATTAAATTAAATCTAAACTCAATTCAGGTTTCTAAATTTCTTTGAAATTTACAAATATTTTAAAATATTTTCAAAACAATTTTAGCACGCTCGCACCGGACCTAAGCTTAACATATTTTGTACGTCCTACCATATTATTCTTGCTGCATTCAAGTAATTGTTTTATAAATAACTTCTAACAATTAATGAGAGCACTACCATAATTATTATAGTAAATATTTTATTATTTCATGATTGTCACCTTCTATTTTATAACGTGATTGGCTGTAACCATACTGTGGTAACAAATATTCGGACTATGCAAACAATATAATAATTATGGAACTATAAAATGTAGACAACAATCAATAAATTATTATAAATCAAATAAAGCATGACCTTGACATTTACAGTCATAATACTGTCTAGTTTTCATAAAAAAATTGTATCAGTTCAGTCACTCATGTAAAAATAATAAATATAAGACCATTTTCACCTGGGGGTTTTATTATCGAAAATTCCTTACGCATGTAACATAAAAATTTACACTAATCAATTTATTGTCGAAAAAATGTCTTGTCAAAAATATTTTTTATAATGATTTTATATTTAAACAATTATTCATTTTATATTTTTAAATATGTTTATTAATTAATTTCTTGTAATTAATTTCTCGTGGAAAAACTACTCAGAATATTAATCAAATAAATTTCTATATTAAAAGGTCCATAGAACCCAAAGTTGTTCTGTACGTAAAGGCTCCTTATACAAAATACTAGATGCTGTTTTTTAAATAAAAAATTATATTTTCTTATAGAAAACATAGATTTTGAAGGGGACTTTTCATAATTTAAAATACTTATATTCTAAGGACTTTTTCTAGCAGAAATATTATTTAATTATTAGGAATTTAAAAAAAAAAAAAAAAAAATTAGACTCTAAGGACTATCTGCAAAAATCTTAAAAATGTCATAGAAAAATTCCATAAAATCTATATTTTTTAATTAAAAAGAATTCTTAGGGCTAGTCTTTAGATTGTCAATTAAACTTAGCTTATGGAACAATTAGGTCAATCTCGAAACAAATTTAATTGGACTTTGACTAATGATTGTGCTTTTCAGTGGTGGCTTAAGAGCTGTCAATTTTAATAGTACTGCTATACATACAAATGGCAGCATTAAAAATGCAAAATATTAACATGGCAATACTATCAAATGTTATAAATAAAAAAACTTAAGCGTGTCCTTGTATTATTTTTTATTAAATTTGCTACATTAAGGTTGTAATATGTTTCAGAATCATAAATCATTCATGAATAATCTATTTAATTTAATTTTTTTTTTTTTGAGCGCCTCGGTAGGCTAGTTGGTAGCGTGCTAGCTTATCAGTGCGGGGGTCGTGGGTTCAATTACCACCATAGGCTCTAGTCTGTTTTCGCTACAACGAGCCGATAGCTTTTGTTGCTAGTGCTCGTTTAGTTTATTAAGATATAATTTATAATTATATGATTAATAAAAATAACTAAATAAATCATTTTTTTTTATTATTTAAATTAAAATATAATATTTTCTTCGCATCCCAGCAAAAATAAATGGAAGTGATTCTTAAGGAATTAACCTTTCATTGATTCTAAAGTATCGTTTAGTTCATTTTCTTCTTCGAAGGCAGTTCTTATTCATAATATCTAAAGAAGTGATTTTTACTAACATTAAACAGATTTTAAATCTATGACGGGTAACTTATTTGAAAAGCAACCATTGTTAAGCATTAATCATAGATTTTTCTATATTTCTGTTTCAATCTTTAAAATACAATATACCAAATTTTAAATTCTTAAAGTCGTAGTTATTATTGCTACAAAAAGTAATAACTCTATTGTAACATAGTAAAAATTTGCAAGAATTTTGAATGGAGTAATTTGATAAATAAGGCTAACATAAGTGTCAATTAAATTCGTAGGTAGAAGCTAAAAGGAGATTGTGGAAATTAGGCTAAGGACCGATTACTGATTCTAAATTTATTTGGGAAGAGCAAAAGATCTTATTTTTCACTAAACAATAATAAGGGCTTTAGATGCAATGAAAAAGGATCACAAAGGAAAACTTTCACCCTATGACAACCCTATGTAAAAATTAAGGCTGCTGGGTTAAACCTAAATCAAAAGCAAAATAATCAAAATCTGAAAAACAAAATTCTTTAGTTAGCACATTGTTTAACTAACAAATAACGCTTATTGACATCCCAAAAACTAGGTCTTAGAATATAACATTTTTTTTCTTTAGAAAAAAAAATTTTCTTAAATTTAAAATACTTTTTTATAGTTTCGAATCATAATATAACTGTAGGGCGCTATATTATGGTTAAATTATGGTTATTTTATTATCATAATATGATAAGTATGTTATGGTACGACTATGGTTGGCACAATGATAATCCCAAAAATATGATTACCCCAACCATGTGTTTTCTTTGCGTCAGTTGTGTGGCTATTGATTTCATAAGTCTTGTAAAAAAATTTTTTAGCTAAGTCCTGTAACAGGTTCTTCTGCATCAGTCCTGTGTCAGGTCTCAAAGCGTAATTCTTCCCTTCCTTTAAGACAAATCCATAAAAACCGTTAATAAAATGTATTTGTTTTACATATTCTTACTTAATAATTATTATTTATGTAGTAAATATTTTCTGTCCAGTAGAGTTTACATCAAATAAGTCGGACTTGTTATCATAGACAACATTGTGAGAAGAAAAGACTATAAGCAACAACATAATAACAACTTCAAAAGGAACTAAAAACTAACTTGTTTATAATAGAAACCATAGAAGTTGTTGTTATTGTTGTTGTTGCTCTGGTAAACATAGCTGTTGGTCCGTAGTCATGCTGTCAACATTTAATTATTTGACTCAACACCATCCACTACCACTACATACAAAAATGTACTGTATGAGTTAAAACACGTCAAAAAAAAAAAAAAAAACTTGAAATAATATTGCAAGAAATCTAGTAACACTACTAACACTACTACATATACACATGTGTATGTACATTTCAAAAGACTCGTTAGTGACTGAAATACAGTTAACAACAATAATAGCAACTATGTGAAGTAAGCAGTACAAAACAAAAATAACAAATAACAAAACATTGTAGTAATAAAACAACTAGAAATATTTTGCATAGTATTTTATGCTTGATGGCTGTTATTATTAAAACACAACCCACCACAAACACATGCATAGAAATGCCACATAGATGGACTGCAAAAATCACCAACACAAATACATTTACAGTCCGAATATAAATAAAAATATAAAAAAGTTCAACAATTAACCAAACGAATGAACGAATACAAAATAATATACAAAACTTTATAGACAACCGAACATACAGTGAAGTTTTTTTACAGCTGCAATGATGTATTATTATACAACACTTATAACAGCGATGTCAAAGTGGAGCTTTTTCTCTGAAGATAACGCTAAGCTAAATGGCCGCATGCAACAAAAACAAATATTAATGGTATCATAATATTGCCATAAAATTTAAATTGAGATGAAAACAATTTGACAATTGCTTGCTATAATATAGAGCAGAGCTTTGAAGAGTGAATTCTGTTTTGAATGAATTCCCTAAAAATCGAATTCAGTTTACTTTTTAATCGAATGAATTCCTTTTTAGACATTCACAGAAAATTCATTCTTTGGAATTCTTTAGATCTAATTCACTTCTAATGAATTCAAGCAATTTATTTTATTCCATTTAAACAAATATTACTTATTCATTCAAATTACAATTTGGGAATTCATTCAATCATTCGTTTTTTTTATTTGGGACTGACAGTAGATTTTCTTCACTCGATTTAAAAAAAAAAATTGCAAAATTAATAATTGTTATTTTATTAAAGAAAATTTAACGAGTTCTTGAAAAAAAAAAGTATATTTAATTTAAAAACAAAAGACAAAATTGAAAAGAGTGCTAAAATTTAAAAAACTAACATATTTAAAAACAAGTAAGAGCGGCTAAATTCGGCTATGCCGAATCTTATATACCCTTCACCATGGTTGGGAAAAAACTGAAGTTTTTATATGGACATATATGGAATGGACAGATTTATATACGGACGCCTTTAAGAGGAAATTAACCATTTAGTTTGGTGATAAAACTTGGACTCGGGAAGATTTATGGTTCCAGAAAATATATATTTATAAAAAATTTATGTTTTGGGCATAACTTTTTTGTATCTGAACCGATATTTCCGAGTTTTTCAGCAAATATGTTATACTAAAGATTTTCGATATTTTGCTATATACGACGCATCCATAGGTCATAACACAGCTCTAGAATAGTGTTTGTTGTTTGTGTATAAAAGGTGAAGAGGTAAAAGAAAAGAATTTCAAAAAATCCTTAAAAGAAATCACTAGATCTGCATGTGTTTTCTTTCTAAAAAAACGTTTGATTTATTTGCATTTGTGATTTTATTTCGCTTTTTTATTAAAAATATTTTTAATTTCTTTAACTTAATTTTAAAAATTTGAAGGGAAATAGTTGATAATTTTTTTTTATAAATTATTATAAGTTATGACCTAAAATAGTTGCACTTAAAGGGAAATTATGTATAAAATTTTCTTAATATATGAGAAATAAAATGGTTTAAAAATCTTTTTATAAATTCTTTTAAATCGGAGCAGAAAATAGAAATAAAACCGTTTGTATTTTGTTTGTATCAGAGGGTTTTTATAAAAAATTTTATGTTTTTAGCCTATTTATGGATTATTTAATTATTAATACAAAATTTTATTTAAATTAATTATTAAATGTTAAAAAAAACAAAAAATAAACAAAAAATATCTTAAGAAAATAAAAAAAAAATGTACAAAAAAGTGAATTGACCGAGATTCGAACCCGCGACCCTTCCACCTGTGGTGAAGGGTATAAAAACGTTTGTATTTTGTTTGTATCAGAGGGTTTTTATAAAAATTTTGATATTTTTGGCCTATTTATGGATTATTTAATTTTTAATATAAAATTTTATATAAATTAATTATTAAATGTTTAAAAAAACCAAATATAAACAAAAAAAAGTCTTAAAGAAAAAAATAAAAAAAAATGTACAGTGAATTTACCGGGATTCGAACCCGCGGCCTTAAAGAAAAAAAGTATTTGTGACATAGCGTCTAGACAACTAAGCTATTGAAGCTCACACAAAATCATCGTCAATAGAGGTACATATATAAAAGTCTTCGTTCATTAGAGATTTGTTTAGTTTTTATTTAAATCACAAATCTTTGTATGTGTGTTGTTTGTGTATAAAGGTGGAGATGAAAGAAAAGAATTTTAACACATGGATGTGTTTCTTATGCGTAATATTCAACATTCATATAAAACAAAGGAATTTTACGGAAAAATTAGAGGTAGTCCTGGTTTTTTGCTAATATCTCAGCCATTTATTAACCGATCTGTCTGATTTTTAATAGCAAACAGAAATGGATCACATGTAACAGAAATAAAAGACAATCAAGTCCTCATCATGTCTGGGTTCTTCGGAAAACCCATTTCAACACACAGGCGGACAGACGGACATCGTTAAATCAATTTCGCTCTTCATAAGGACCCAGAATATATATACTTTATAGGGTCTAAGATCAATATTGTAGAAATTACAAACGGAACGACAAACTTATATATACCCTTCCACCTGTGGTGAAGGGTATAAAAATGATATAAATTGAAATATAGCCCTCTATGCAACGAACAGCTCTCTAGATAAACTCGATATAAAAATTTTAGCACCTCTGGTGCAAAAAGGTTTTCTTTGGCGCTTTTAGTTTTTAAGATAAGGACGGCTTAAATTTTATCTAAGCTTTACAATTACAATTCATTCATTTCAAGATTGGTTTTTTAATTCTAGCATTTTTTTCGTATTAGCGCCTTTTTTAAGTTTTCGAATTTTTAAAATTCAATTTAATTATTGAATTTCTTGAGTCGTCTTTAATAGACTATACAGCGGCTAAAAAAGCGATAAATGAAATTTTTTAATATTTTTGTCATGGTCAGTTTTAAATTGCAATTTTTTTTTTTGAAAAGTTGTCATCACTAATTAATACTCAATGCATATTTCATAAAGTATGTTTGGTTTTATATATTAAAACAATTCTTACATAATATACAAACACTTATACTACACATTTATAAATGAAAGACACAAGGATGTTATAATAATATAGTGTATAAAAGACTTTTGTGTATAACTAGTATTTTTTTATAATAGTTCTATGTGGTCTCTCATCAGCAAAAAAAAAAAAATAAAAAAATTTAAAAAAAAGATGATGACTTATATAAAACTTTTTAAATCTACACCCGCGAGGGTGATTTAAAAAAAATACAATGAAAAAAACTACTGGAAAAACCAAAAGGAAATAAGATGAAATGTATTTTTAAAGGAAAATAAAAATAATAATAAAAAAAAAATATAATAACAACGGATGTTGTTTAGTTTTTACTGCAGTTATGTTTTGTTTTATATACAAAGTACGAGTAAAAGTTTGATAGTATATTTCATGGTTTAATTGTTTTTGCTATTTCATGCAATTATTTTTTAATATTTCATTTATAAGGAGGGCAAATATAATTTCTAGTGATAAATATTTATACAAATAAATTAAGAGGTGAATTTTTAAAAGCTTAATAATTTGATAATTTTTGATTATTAAAGAATATATGGGTACAGTAAAGCTCTTAGCAAACGAAATTTTTAGTAGTACACACCTCCGTACGTAATACAATTTGTAGGCATTTGTATTTTTGAAATTTTAAATATAATGTCAATCTTGTAGTATTCTTGTTCTATATGATGCGAATGAAAAATATAACAACTGGTTAAATATTAACCAATCAAGTGACCATATTTAAAAATGCAAAAATATTAATGTATTTATATAACCACAAATGTTCATACATTGGGTAGTATCAGAACATACAGTGTTGGAAAAAATAATAGGGACAACATTTATTTTTCAGTTTTCCTTTAATTTTTATTTAAATACTTATATATAAAATTAAGTTTATACATAAACGTAAGGTACTTTAAGAGGTCTAACAAAAAACAAAACAAAATTAATTATATTCCATAACGTAACAACAAAAAAGTTTAATTCCAAAAAAACAGCCTGGAAAAAATAATAGGGACGATTTAGTCTTTTTATCATTTTTAATTTCATTCCATACCTTACCTTCGTATCTCAATATTATATTAATATTTGGTAGATGCTCACTTCATATTTAATACCTCCTTAGCAGATGTTTCCGGGGGTATGGAATAACACGCTTCCTGGACTTTTTGCCACATATCATCCTTGTTTTTCGACCTTTATGGCCCAATTTTGTTTTTCAGGACTCCCCACAATGTTCAATGGGATTTAAGTCCGGAAACTGGAATGGCCAGTCTAGGACACGCACATTTTTCTCCTGAAACCACGACTAAACCGAGTCTAGAGGTATGTTTCGGGTCCTTATCCTGCATAAACTCCCAGATAAGCGGCATTTCCTCTTCAGAAAATGGTAGCATTTGATTCTGAAGAATATCTACGTAATCTGCGGTGCACATTTTGTCTTTTATCCAAAATATTGGACCGACGCCAGATGACGAAAAACAACCCCAAATCATAATGGAACCTTCCCCATGTTTGACGGTTTTTTTTTGTGTACTTAGAGTCAAACGCTATGTTTTTTGGTCTTCGTACAAACATTTTACCGTCAGAACCAAACAGATTAATCTTGGTTTCATCCGACCACAAGACGTTTTTCCAATTTTCGCAACGGAGGTGTTGACTGGCCAAAAATAACCTTTTTTATGTTTTGTTTACTCAGTAACGGTACTTTTCTTGGACTTCGAGCCATCAATCCAGCTTCTATTAGCCTGTTTCTTATTGTGCGACTAGTAACTGGTGCACATACATCATTTTTTATTTCATTTGATGACTTAAAAGGGTATTTTTTTGAAGTTCTTACAATGAGTTGGTCCAAACGCCCTGATGTTTTTCTTCCTCGAGTTTCTTGTATTTGTTTTTTGGGTGAATTGCATTAAAAACTTCAGTTTTTGAACACTTTAATATTTTTGCAATCTCCCGAATAGATTTTTCCATCTTTTTTTAAGTTAAGAATAAAATCTATCTCAGCTTGAGTACTGTGAACATCGCGACTCATTTTTAAACACTAATCTAAACAATTTTGTTTCCAAAGTAAAATCAAGTTATAAGAATTTATTATTTACTATTATATTTGATCATTTTTGTGTTTAATACAAAACTTGAAGGTCATTCAAATTATTAAAAAAAAAAAAATTAGTACTTAGTCCCTATTATTTTTTCCAGCCTTTTTATTACTTTCCAATACTCTAGTTTATTTTAAGAGGACAAGCATCAAAAAAAAAACACACAATAAAAGACCGTTAGATTCTCTACCATTTTACAGTATGCACTAATCATATATATCGTTTATATTAAACACGAGACGAAATAAATAAGCTTAAGGTTGGTGTCCCTATTAATTTTTCCAACACTGTACATGGACATACATGATCATATGCGTCCATGCATAGTTCAATATATGACCATACATAATCTCATATATTTTCATATATCTTTAGATACAAAATTTAAGGTTATATGACCACATATGTTGAAAATATAAGGCCATATATCCTCAAATTTCGTATCCACAGAGATATGATCATAAATGAGATTATGTACGCTCAAATATTCAACTATGCATTGCATACGGCAATTATGTATACTCATGTATGTTCATATATAAGACCTGTATAATAACGTATTCTCATATATATTTCTAGTATTACATGGGAAGTGTATAAATAATTTAATGAAATTTGAAAAATCGTTAAAATTTGATTATATCAATAAAGTTTTTTATGGAAAATTTTGAAAAAAATATTTTTTTTTTTTTTTTAAATTCAGAACTTGATAAGAATTAGTAATGTAAAATATAGAATATAGAATTAACCTAAACATCGACTAATTTTTTAAATAAATAAAAAAATATATATAAAGAAAAATGGTCTCTAAAAGTTTTAAAGTGTTACTCGGTTTCGTTTTGTTAAAAATTATTCGTTTAGAATTGTGTATTGCAAATATTCAGTAAAAATTCCGATAAAGGTTTTATTATCAGTTAGGACACCAGTACGTATAATCAATGTTGTATTTAAAAAAAATTCGTTAAGGGATAAAAAGTGAAAAAGTTTCCCCCTAGAAATCTAGAATTTAAAATAAGTTTTCTCTGGAATATGGACTAATTTACAGGTAAGATACTTTTTCGGAATTTCTCATAAAGTAAAACGAGCCCATCCCAAATCGCTGAAGCTAGAAACTTGAAAATTGATATGTGGGCTTATACTACGACGAAGATGGAAATTTTGTAAATTCTTTTCCGAGCTTGAAAATTCTTTATCCAAAAAAGGTGAAGAATATCGTACTGAAATGTTATTTGCATAAATAAGTATTTTTGGACACACTTTGCGGTTATCTGAAGGGTTTGAATTCCTGTTTATTACTTACAAAAATACTAGACTTAAACCAACCTCATAGAATTTATCAATGTTGATTTTAAATATTATTTTATCTATCTGTTTTAATTATATATTTTTTAATTTTATCAGGCTCAAGATCATAATTTTTTTAATGATACTAACGAATAGTAAACACTAATTTTTTTATAAAATGGAAAAAAATTGTAAAAATCAGCGCTAGAGAGAGTGCACACTTTCGACCCGAGCGACCAGGACATCTTCAGCCTTTTATATTACACACTCTAAGGAAAATGACTATGTGAAATTACATTTTTCAGTTAGTGAAGGATTACCCGTACAAATGAGCTTTTTCCATCTATTTATAGAATTACCCTAACTGAAAAATGTAATTTCACATAGTCATTTTCCTTAGAGTGTGTGATATAAATGCCTGTTCATAGCCATGAGTTATTTGTGTTGGGTGGTTCAGAAGGAGGCTGAAGATGACCTGGTCGCTCGGGTCGAAAGTGTGCACTTCCTCTAGTGCGGATCCTTACAATTGTTTCCATTTAAAAAAAAATTAGTGTTTACTATTCGTTAGTATCATTAAAAAAGTTATGATCTTGAGCCTGATAAAATTAAAAAATACATAATTTATCAATGTTGTTAAAGCTAAGTGAAAACAAACATAATAAAAAATTATTTTGTTAATCTTGCCAAAAAATTTCTTCTGCGCTATAAATATTATTACGTAAAATCGATTCATCTATTTTAATTTACCGTCTGGAAACTTAAATCGTCATATGTCAGCCCTTAAGTTTAAAGCAATTCAGTCTGGCAACTCTTCAACACTAGCTGGCAAATCGATAATAGCAAGGACCAGCATTTTTAGGGACATCTGTTGGCAACATCACGTTCTGAATATTTCTGGTAGACACAAGAGGATGCCATCACTATAACCTTCTAGACAACTCTAGATAAGTCTGGATACCTCTACGATTTTCCACAAAAGTATGCTATCACATAAATAGATCGCTATCATAGTTAATACCGGCAACAACTCATCAAAATAAAATTGGTGATCAATTTAGTAAAACTTTTAAGGTGTAGAAAATTAAGTTTCTGTATAAAAAAATAGTTGCTATTCAAATTAGAACTGTTGTTTATTATTTGCAATATAAAAAGAACTTGATTTATTTAATAAGGAAATAAATCAAGGATTTTAAAGATAAAATCGGAAAAAAAAACTAAAGGAATTTTTTGTACTACTTGTGTATTTTTTTATTATAAGATTTTTTTTTATTTTTTTTTTGTAAAATAAAAAGAATATATATTTATCAAATCAAATGTTGAGTTGAGTGATCACGGAAATTAGTAAAATACAGTTGAAAACTGTTTTGTTTGACATGCACAGTATATAAATTGCAATCTTTTGTCATTGGTTTTCTTGATTGATTTTTAATTTCCTTGGCAATTATCACTTAAATTTGGGTACATAGCGTTATGTTAAAATGCCATCTTTGATTAGTTTCGTGAAAAACACTTAGCTTGAATTGCAAGGCAAGGCAAATTTTAAATATACTTTTAACAGGATATAAGTTGTTATATAACATGTACAGTACTTTTAGTGTATTTCTTAAGTTGTGATTACAATCGCTTTTGGAAAACTATGAAAATTGGGAGAAACATACTATAGGATAGGTTGAGCTAGCCGACAAATAAGGTCCGTTGCATTATCAGTTAAAAACCTATAATCCACACTCTCTTAGAAAATTTTAGGACTTTTAGAATTTGGATTTTAGAGATTTCAACCAGATCGCGGAATAATCTCCTAAGTAACTTTTTCTAAAACACGTATGAGCCGGATAATTGCACATAATATACTCCATCGCCTCTATGTCCCCTGCTACCACACAAAACATACAACTATCACTCACCAGCCTTCCCACTGTCTTGGCAAAAACCGCAGACCAGCAGTGACCCGTCAATACCCCCACCAGAAATCTACAATCGCTTTTGGTTAAGGATAACAGAAGACCCATCACCTTAGGATCGTAGCCGCTTGACTATCAATATAGACACTAATGTAGTAATCAATCTTCCCAGGAGCAATATCAAGGTCAGCAGCCATTTTGTCCTCCATAACTGCCACCTCAAAGATGCTGCATTAATCTTGAAGTTTATACAACTTCTGAATACCCAGCTCCCGCAGCACCAACTCCCTGGACCATCGTACAAACATCAATGAAAAATTTAAAGGTTTTATGTTTAGGGCGAAGACCTGCCACCCATCCACACCCACAAAACGGATTCGTGCTGTTAACCGAATTTGTTATTGTGATTACTGAATTATTATCAAGGCAACCGAAATACTGTTGTCACAGTCAAATGACTTATTTCTCGATTAGTTTTCCACAACCGAAGCATTCGATTGTCTTCAAATTCGGTAGTCAGCTCTAATCTATTTTTTCTCTGCATATTCACCTATTGTAACGTTTAGTTCATTATTGAAGCTCAACGTGGGAATAATGTAGTCCCTGCTACAATTTACACTCTCCATGACCCTTGCGTGACCATAAGACAGTAAACAAAAACTGCCCCGTGATACATACAGCTATGTGAAAAATAATAGTAGTGCTACCACATGGATTCGATTTTGTTTTATTGCATAGAGTAAACACTAAAAACTGAATACAAAAATATCCATATGGCATCTCTAAATGTGTATTACAACTGTGACGAAATATATTTTTCACTTTCTATTCATTTTTGGAAATAACGATTATTTAATTGTAAACACTTGTTTTTTTTTTGTTGTGCAAAATAATAGTAGTAGCCCATAAAACCGAAAAATAATAATTTTTTTATATTAGTTTAGTGCTATTTGATTTTCTTGTCAAAGTACAAATTCGCGTATTTAATTTTTAGTGGAAATTTGTTGTTTAGTATATTTAAAATGGGTTGGGGTAAACACTGTACCGCAAGCACCAGAAATTTAATTAAAAAACTTCTATCAGAAGGTAAATCATACAGATTTATTCAAAATGTAGTGGGATGCTCACCAACAGTTATTGCAATTTGTAAGAAATGGAAACCAAAGCAAGAAACACGTGGACGCAAGCCAAAAATTCTTCAAAGTGACTCTATGCGTATTAAGCGCATGGCGAATTCTAACCCTTTTGTGACATCTACAAATTTAAAGCAGGACTTGGAGCTTGAAGTTGACACATCAAATATTCGTCGACATCTCATTAAACAAAATCTTTTTGGTAGAAGTCCAAGAAAAGTCGCATTGCTGAATTCAAGACAGGTGCGCAATCGAATTAAGTTTGCTAGAACTCACAGTGATTGGCCTCAGACTAAATGGTGCAACATTCTTTGGACAGATGAGTCCAAAGTGGTTCTTTTTGGTACGCCTGGTACAATAACATTTGTAAGAAGACCCAAGAACAAGGAATACGATTTAAAATTTGTTTTGAAGACTGTTAAGCACGGTGGTGCAAAAATCAACAATGGTACACGACCCATATATTGGATAAAAGGCAACATGGACTCCCTTGTATGTGGAAATTTTAAAAGCAATAATGTTACCTTACGTAGAGTTTAATATGCCGCTGAAATGGGTCTTCCAGCAGGACAACTACCCAAAACACACAAGCAAAATGGCAAAAAAAAATGGTTTTCCGAAAATAAAGTTGATGTTTTGGAATGGCCAGCGCAGTCTCCAGATCTGAACCCCATTGAAAATCTGTGGGGGGATGTTAAAAAGGCTGTTTTTAAAGATAAACCTAGAAATGTACACGAATCATGGGCGTCATAAGTCAGCTTGGGAAAATATCCCAATTGAGAGGTGCAGATCTTTAGTTGACTCCATGCCACTCCGTTGCGCCGCTGTTTTAACCAATAAGGGATATTCCACAAAATATTAAGTATCTAACAAAACATGTTAAAAAAATAATGAATTTAATTACATGTTTTAATTTTTACAGCTGTTTTCCAAAGCTGCTACTATTTCTTTGCACAGTAAAATTCTAACTTTCCTAATAATTTTACGTTTTATTTTCTGAAGTATAACATTTGTTTTAAGTTTTTATTTTTCTTTTCGATGGGAAAATAATAAAATACAGGCGTAAAATGGTTGTTTATGAATAACAAATCGTTGTTTTAATGAAAATAAAAATTTATCATGAGGAACTACCATTATTTTTCACGAAGCTGTAGATCAGCAAGTCTCTGAGCATTCTCCAAAAGCCTGCAGTATACTCTACTCTTGAACAAAGTTCACCAAACAGCTTTAATATAAATGTTTTATTCAAATTTAAATATTTTATTCCATATATGGGGTTTTCAATGTGATTTTCGCTCTGTGACACGTAGCGCCATACTGCTGGAACCACAGGTCGCCTACCTCCATATCGTTCAATTTGGGCCAAAAAAAAATCGGTTATCATTGTTTTGTAGCTCTCGTCGTTGACGGTGGTGGCCTCACCATATCGTTTTCAAAATGCGGACCAATGACGCTGTTGGCGCAAAATTCTCACCAAATAGTAACATTGATGCATGTACCTCGTACCTCGTGACTAAAGATGATTTTTCTCCCAAAATTTTTAAAATAAATTTTTTACGATTGGACGTGCTGCTCAATCTTGTAACTTGGCTTGGTGCTTTGGGATCATTATATTAATAATAAACAACTGAATACGCATATGCCTCCAAAGAAACATGGCGGTCACAGGCCAGTAATATTTACCCGTGCCAATTGCAAAACACTTTATAAAAATTATTTATCATGCGAAATGTATTAGAGTGTTAAAATAAATATGTAAATTTACCTCTGGATACTTCTGTTAATAATGCACAAGCTCTGTGCGACAGTTGATATCCGCCATTGGGAAATTTCTCTATACTACACATATGTACATTGCCCGAATTGTTGAACTGAAATAAATTTAAACTTTCTTTTTATTGTTATACAATTGTACTTATTGACATTTCAGCAATAGAATTGCTTTAACAGCAGAAAAACAAACCAAAAATTCCACACAAAAAATTTTATGGCACATAGCGGTTACAATAAATGACCATATTGTCGTAGCAAAGTTGACAAAAAAAAATAAAAAAACATGTTGCTTACAATTGACTTTATGAAAAAACAGAAAATGAATCGATAAAGTTTTTTCTTACTTCATATTTGAACAAGAATTTTTCAACAACAAATAAAGACCAATATTGACAAGTGCCGAAAATATAAAGTAAAATTGTGTATATTTTTATTTTTTTTTTTTTTTTTTTTGATGTTTAACAACAAATATAAGAACATGTTGACGTACTCTCAAAACATTATTGTCTGAAGAAAAAATATGAAACTGAAATTTAATGGAAAGCATCATTATCAAAAAGCTAGAATACATATAAAAGCACTGATATACTTACTCATATTACCAGTTGGGGTTATGAAAACAAAAATAAACAAAACAAAAACTTAAAAGAAGAAAAATTTTAGGGATCAGTTGTACGGGAGGTAAAAACCAACTTACATGAAACAATTGTTAAATTTTTATTATATTGTTTTTTTTTTTTTTTTTTTTTTTTTTTTGTGTGGTTAAATGAGTAAAATCCTGTAGATATACTTTTATCAAAATTTATACGGATTTTTAGTTTTCAATTAAAACTGTGTTTAATGTTTTAACATGAGTACAATGTACGTATGAGTAACATGGAGTACTAAATAATAATAATCATACGCTCCCTTGTCCCAATATATTACGTAGAAAAAACTACTGTACAAGAACCTAAAACTTTAAAATATACCATTAAATTAATATTCAATTTTTTTTTAAGCTAAAGATCTTAAAATTTTGTTTTTCCTGAAGATGCTAACAAATTGTTAGCGAAATATCGAAAATAAAATTAGAAATTTTATAAAAAAAGATCTTTAGCTTAAAAAAAAAATGAATATTAATATTAAAATAAGATCGAATAAATTATATAATTTTCAAATACCATGAAATTTTAAAATTACATACAAAACAATGCAAATTGGCTGGTGCCTTGTGTATTGTTGTTAACACTATATAAATTAAGATATCAGTTAGTAATAAAATTACCCTGATGTGCCCAATTTCATTTTAACATTTTTTTTATTATTTCCTAAAATTTTATATATTTTTTGAACATAGTATTCCCGTTTGTTATTATCATTAGTTACTGCTACGTTGAAATTGTAGATTCAGCAAATATTTTCATGTATGTTTAGTTTTTGTTGTTCTTATATCATCTCTTATTCATGTAGTGTCTGATATGGTTGCAACAATACATTAAACACCATCAATGCAAAGAAAATACCAAAAAAAAAAAAAAAAAACCCAAACAAACACATCTTTTTACTCACATTTACTGATTACAAAATACTTTTAAAATAAAAGTGGTTTTTGCTTGTATTTGCAAAAAAATATATATATTCACCGCCACCATAAGCGTGTAGAGATTACAAGGATTTTTATTACCCCCAAAAAAATAAAAAAGACAAAAACATCATATTCAAACAACACATTTAACAACAAAACCCTTTTTAGATGAAAACATAAAATAATAAAAATAAAATGTTCATGTCTTAATGACAACGACATCATATGACAAAACATTTTAACATTACAAAACATGTTTAGATATTCCATTATACAAAATATAAAATTATTCTTTGATTGAAATAAAGAGATATTTAAACTTTAAAGAATTCTTTTATGGGCTTATAGGAAACTAAACCTGCCATGTTTGCGATTTGCATGATACTTATGTAACTCAAAGGAAGGCCCGGTCTTGCGACCGGCTAACTTCAGTCAAGACAAGAAAAATATTCATTATCTTAAACCGCAAAAAGAATACCTTTTATTATTTTTTTTTTTTTAATCAATTGAAATTAGTTTTTTATGCTTTATTTCGATTTGATTACACAGAAAAAAGCATCACAAAATTTAATTTTTTTTTAAAGTTCTCATATAAAAAGTTTTAAAAAATAAAAATTTAAGTTAGATAAAAAAATAACAAAAAGTTTTTTGTATTTAAAAACGCCATTGCTGGTGCCTTTAAAAAAAAAATATTTGTATTTCCACAAATATTTTATGAAATATGTTTAATATTACAAACATAAATTTGTAATTTTTTTCTGTATACATTTTTTTTTTTTTATTATTTATTTATTGAATCTTCACCTAATTTAGTGAACCAACAATAAGTATGCAAATCTTAATTCTAAATCTTAATATTAAGTCCAGCCAGTGTCAGACGAATTTTCATTTGTTCATAAATTTATATTCATAGATACGTATGGCATCTGAAAATTTTTCCTTCATATGTTTGATAGGTCTGCAGTGTCCTTCCATCTTATTCGCCTATGCCCATCATTATTCAAAAGATTCTGTGCTAGAACATTGGGATGGGTTTCCTGTTTCTTCAAATAGTTGTTGCTATATCTAGTGATTTCGTTACTTATTAAGGGTACATTGAGATCTTTATGAATGTTGTCATTCCTAACATACCAAGGGTGTTGTAATAATTCTCAAGAGCTTGTTTTGCCTTCTCTTAATTTTTATAATATTAGATGATAAGGCAGTACCCCAGAGCTGAATTCTATAGCACCATATGTGTTTTATAATCGAGTATTATAGTAATAGTTTACAATCCAAGGCAAGTTTAGTGTTTCGACTGATTAACCAAGAGAGTTGAATAGCCTTTAACTATATTTGGGTAAGTTTCGCTTCTATATGACTTTTCCATGTGAGACGACGGTCAATATGGATACCAAGATACTTTACACATGTATCTTGGGGTATGTTCGGACCATAAATCTGGATGTATAAGTGTTTTCATTCTATGGCATGTCCGAGGTGTATAAAATATACACCAGCGGACCCAATATACTACCTTGTGGGACTCCCACAAGGGGGGAGCTGATTAAAATTTTTTCCGAGAGGGTAAATTTTCTGTCTATAATATAGCTTTCTAACAGCTTATAGGTATTTGAGGGTAACATAAGTTTAATCTAATATATTAGTCCTTCATGCCAGACTTTATCAAATGCCTGTGATATGTCAATAAAAAGATCAGAGCAGTATTTTTTATCCTCGAAGGCTTTTCTAATAACGGTTACTAATCTATGAACTTGCTCAATGGTACTGTGTTTCCGCCTGAAACCAAATTGGTGAGCTGGGATTAAGTTACCTTGATCTATCAGTACTGTCAGCTTTTGAATTAGTAACATTTCAAATAACTTAGACATATTTGACAAGAGACTGATTGGTCTATACGATTCAACCTTTGTGTGATCTTTACCTGGCTTGGGTATCATTTTAACGAGTGAAACTTTCCATTCTGAGGGATAATATTCTAGACGTATTATAGCATTAAAAATAAATAGCATTATTCTTAATGCTACACGGGGTAGCTCTATAAGCATCCTGTTTCTGATATTATCAATGCCAGGGGCTTTTTTGGAGTTTAATTCAAAGTTGGCCTTTTTGACCTCCCGAATCTCAAACGATAATGGGGGGTAATCTGCTATGTGCTGGGGCACAAATGGTGGCAACTCTTCTATAGAATATGGTATATTTGGCGTGAATACTTTTTTAAAATGTTCTACAAACAGATCTCCTTTCTCTGTATCAAGGAATCTATTAAGTAAAGCAGTTTTCTGGAGTTTAAGTAACCGTTGTAAGTTTTTTGTACATTCTTTCAAGCGTTGCTTGAGTTGTGGAGATCTGTGCAGTTGCCACTCTCTTCGAGCTCTTCTTTTTTCATTTAAGAGTCGTTAGGACATCCGCAGAAAAAATTACATTTTGTCTGTTGTGTGGGGGGGGGGGGTTCAGTAGCGAGTTAAGCAGCAATTTTGAGATTTGATTCGATATTTCTTATCGAGAGGTCAATATCGACTGGTGTTCTTAGCGGTATGTTTTCCAAGCAATGAGTAATGAGAAATTTTTTATATTTTAGCCAATTTTTTCTTCTGCATGTCAGTGCTAAATCACCAGTGGGTGATACAATTTCTTGGGGGTTTAAAATAGTAATAATAGTGGGTGTGTAATCTGAGGAGAGGTCTAACGAGGACTCCACCCTTATCAAGTTACTGGGGATAACATTTGTTACTAAAAATCAATAAGATCCGGTATTTCCTGCCGGTCTGTTGGCCAATAAGTAGGTTCTCCACTTGAGATCACATCTAGATCACATTTTAGAAATTGCATCAAACAAAACACGGCCCTTCGGGGTAATCAGCCGTGACCCCCTGCATGTAGGCTTGGCATTGTAGTTGCCAGCTGCCAGAAAACATGTTTCCAATGATTTATAGAAATCCGTATATAGTGTCTCCGTAATAAAAAATCTGGGGGGAAATAAACTGACGAGATCACTATGTTATTATGAAATTCCTCAAAGCATAAAGTATTTGCTTGAAGATAGTTCTCACAAAGATCACTCATGGGAGAATGTTTTAGTCGAGATTTAATAAAAATGGCTGAGCCACATTTAAAAAACGTTTTGGTTAATTCAAAATGTTTTACTACCTTCAAATGTTAATGATATTTAGTTTAATACACAAATATTGCTAAGGGTCTTAATTGTATCCACCTCAAAAAAAAAACCTTGAAAGCTAATAATTTTATAGACAAAAAAACTTCGTGAATTATTGTGAAAACCCAGCGAATAATATTATATATAGTCATATATAACTTGATATAATTATATATATTTATATTTGGCTATATGTAATAATATATATTTATTTATATCTCATACTTAATTTATATATCAATATTGTGTCCTATACGAGGGCGGATCAATAAGTCCATGAGTTTTTAAATGAAAAACAATTTTTTTTTTTAAATAACATAATCTCCTTAGGCTCAATACATTTAGACGAACGTTTCTCCAATTTTTGTATTCCTTCCAAAAATAAGATTTTCGAAATCCATTAAATAGGCAATGGTTTGATCAATAATTTCGTCGTTGGAGCTAAATCTCTCCACCGAGCCATTGCTTTAGGTTTGGAAATAGGAAACAGTCGCGGCACCCATCTTGCAGACAGCTTTCTTAAATCCAACTAATCATTTAAAATCGAAACCACACTGCCATATGAAATGCCTATGGCATCAACAATCTCACGCACTTTTACTCTTCGATCGGCCAACACCATATCGTGAATTTTTTCAACATTTTCGGATGTATTAACCTCAATTGGCCGTCCACAACGTTCGCCGTCATTTGTACTTGTTCAACGAAAGTCAGTGAACCACTTTTTTACTATTAAAATCGATGGTGCAGAGTCCCCATAGTATTTATCAAGCTTTTAATTGGTTTGATTAACGTTTGTTTTTTCGCAAAAAATAATGTTATATGAGTAGAGTATTCAAAAACCGAAACCGAAAACCGGTCAACCGGTTTCTATTTTCTATTTTAAAAAACCGATCGGTTTCGAATATTTTGTAAATTCGAAGCAAACCGAAAACCGGTCTTTTTTGTTCGGTTAACCGGTTTTTTAATTACATCACCAACTGGGTTACTTGGTCTCTTTAATTTTTTCCGAACACCTATATAATCGTTTGTTTGGTTATGGAGATTTAGACGTAAGTCTGATAGATTCCGATAGACTTAATTTTGGATATTCCAAATTCAAATAGTTTAATTTCTGATCTAAATAACACAATAAACAGTATTCAAAATCCTAAAAAAGAGACTGTACAAAATCATTCATCATTATATGTGACCTTCTCCGAGAAAAGGGACTTAGTGTATGAAAATAAATTTTTGAGAAAAACGCATTTAAAGTTTCATAACGCATTATCACTGTGAACACACCTTCCGTTGGGGGATGCGATTTGATATTGTTAGTTATGATTGGGTGCCGACTTTGGTGACGTCATGCCTATCTGGTAACGTATTTTTTTCGCTTTTAGAATGACTATTTAAAAACAAATTTAAAACCAAAAAATCAAAAGAAGTAAAATTTTAATGTTTTTCTCATTTTTATCGATTTTTCCAAGTTAGTTTTGTACGTTTTTATCGGGTAAATAAATTTTTATCAGAAATCTAACTCATTTCGTCTTATTCTACACCCTTTTAGGTACCAGAATCCACTCTTAAGTCCAAACCCGTTTTTTGACACACTAGGTCCCTTTTCTCGGAGAAGGTCACATAAGATGATTTCATATATGTTGATAAATGCGACAAAAGAACTGAAAAGTTGGACAATTTATATAATTGTCCTTTGACTATTTGTCCAACATCTACTATTAGTAAAAGAGTATGTTCCACTTCTAGCTTTATCAAAATCAAACAAAAAAATCGTCTTAAAACAAAACATTTAAATTGCATATTATTTCTAAAATATTATTTTAGAAGTGAAAAATAGATTTTTTTTTACATATTTAAAATGTAATATTAAAAAAACGTGCCAAACGTTTTAAATGTTCAAATTACTAACGTACCTAAATTTACCCAATTTACAAACTTAATGATCTCTTTTCATTTGATATGAATATAGATTTATCATATTAATTTTTAAGATATTATATTAAAAAATATTAAACCAATAAATAAAATGTTGAAATGAAATACAATAAAAAAATATTATAAAATATTTTGTTTTCAAAGAATGTATTTTTTTTTATTTTTATTACTTTATATATTAAATTTATTTTTTTTTTGTTTGTAATAAAAACAATTAACAAATTATATAAGCTTTTTATTCAAATTTAAAAAAAAAAAACGAAAAAACCGGTTGACCGGTTTTTTCTGCAAAAACCGAAACCGGTTTTTTTAAAATTCGATTTTCCAAAGAAAACCGAAACCGGTTTTTTCAAAAGGCCGGTTTTTTGAATACTCTATATATGAGCACTCGAAATTGACTTTTTCCATTTTTAAAAAAAATCCACGAGGTTGTATGTTTTAAACAGCTGTTAAACGCAAAATAAATGACGGAACATGCTCAAAATTTGACAGTAGTAGCAGTGTTGCATTTCATGTAACTATGAGGGAAGTTCGAAAAGTCACACTCTTATTGATCCGCCCTCGTATTAGTTGATCTTTTGATGTACTTTGTATATATGATGTATGCTGGACTTTGTTTGTGCCTTGTTGTGCCGGTTTGTGCCTTTAATAACATTTTGGAGGGTAAACGTCTGTCATTAATTCTCACTTAACCAGTGAACGAAATAGTGTAAACAACACAGGTTTTTTCTTTTGCTTCAAAAATGTAGAATTTTGTGCCCATAAAGCATCCACGCAAATTTTTTAAATTTGAAAAAAGTGCAGCTAATGCTTTCTAATCAATGCAATCCACAATTTGTCCAAGATAGGTTCTACTGAAACCCTAATTTAGTAGTATATTTGATCAGGATAACCGTATGTGTAGTTACACTTTTGAATATCGACAATATTTTAATAAATTTTGATAGATTTCACTAGGTTTTTGGTACCCCACTGAATAAATGGTTCATTAATTGCACACAAAATTTCTAAACGCATTTAATTCTAAAAGTTAATTCATCACATCAATAATTCGATAATAAGATTTTTCTGTAGTTGCTTTTCCCTATTTTTTCCCCCAATACAATATTTTTCTTTTATAATGGATCATTGGTTATTCCAAAAAAAGAACATCCTTACAAATAAATGCTAATGGCTTTGATGAAATTGTAACCAATTTTTCTCTAAGTGTATTAAAAATAAATATAATACTTTTAGCAAATAAGAAGATTCTTTTAAAAAGCATCATTTGTACATAAATTATGAAACCAATTGGAAACAAAATGTTGTGTCCTTTAAATTGGGCCCAACACCTGTTTCTTAGTTTCTGTAGTAGTTTTACACTTGTCTATAAAAGTATCGTTTGTGTGGTCAAGCAAATCAAAAGTAAATATATTTTATAAGGATAAACACATACATAAGTATATTTATGTACGGAAATAAATAAAAGATTAAATTAGATAAACCTTTATGTTTACAAATGTTTATTATAAGTACAAATACAAATAAAACTACAAAAAAACCAATACATATACAGAAGACTAGAACACTGGCATAAATACCTACATAAAACAAACAAACATAAATATATAGATTTACAATAACATATGAATGGTCGAGCATTAATAATAAGATTTAAGAAAAAAAGGTTTTTATTGGAATTGAATAAAGTTAAACAGTAAAACAAAGGTAAGAATTCGTAATAAGATAAAGAAGACAATAACAAAAAAGAATGTTTTTATATACAAAAAATTTGTTGCAAATAAAATGGCAAATTACATTTTAGTAAAAGGGTTTATTTAAAAAGGAAAAGTACAAAATGTATTATAAAATAAAATTAATTTAATATTCAGTCTATCATAAAGTTTATTTTGGTATGTTGTGTAAATAATAATATTTTAATGTTTGTAAAGTATTAATTTTAATATATTTTAATATTAAATTGACTTTGTTGAATTTTTTATTGAGAATAATTAAGAATTTTTTAAAAGAAAGTATACTTGCTTCTTGAACTTTATTTCTATTTACACATTTAATAAACTTTTTTGTATAAGAAAATTTTAATAAACCTAATTTTAAAATAATTGTATATTTTAATTTAATTTTATGGCTTTTTAAATGTAGTCATTTAAAAATTGTATTTTAAATTAAATGCATCTTCTTTATTTTCAAACATTTTCTTGTTGTAAAATTCGAAATATGTTCAGTATCCGGCATCATTTTCTCGTTAATACTTAACTACTGTTTATGTATTTTACAAATTTTTAACCATTTACCTTTAATGAATTCTGCCTTTTTGCTCAATTATCTGTTCCTTGATTGTTGATACTTTCAACTAAAATTTATTATTGATTGTAAAATTTTAATCAAAAAAAGGAAAAATTATTTTTGTTTTTATATGCAAATATTTCAAAGACACAATGACACAAACTGAGTGAAATAATTTTCACATTTTACAACTTCAATGTACTCACAAACCTATAAAAAGTACCAAAGTATCAGTATAATTCCTACAATATTCCGTTTAACCAATCAGCCATTGCTCTGCGTTTAAAAAAACGCAGCAGAGAAAGATACTTTTTATTATTTTTTTTTTGTTTTTATTAAATCGATGCTTATATAATCGTAACTAATAATGCTCCAAGGAACGGGTTAACAGTTGTTAAATTGTTTACAATAAACAAGCAATAAATGTTTTATGACCTCTAAAGGCGAACAGCAATAACATCAGCTATATTATTTATGATTTAACCATTGTAGAGATATGGTATAAAACAAACAACAATATATTTATATAGATAATAAACAAAAATACGATACGAACAGAAAATACAGATAATAATGGAATTTAAAATATAAAAATAACAGGAAAAATACAAAGTGACCCATATATATTTTTACCACCCACACACAAGTAAAATTTAATTAATATCGAAAGGTTTCAAAACAAGCAACGAAACGATCATTTTATACTGTCCTTTATGATGTGATGATATCAGGTTGTTATTTTGTTTGTGACGAATCGAAAAATAGGTCTAATGCACCATAAAGAATTCTTGTACTTATGCAATTTTATTTCGATCTAGCGATGTCCGCCTGTCTGTTGAAATGGGGACGCAGTCTGGATTGCTCAATTCATAACTCTGATAAATGCGAAACTTTCTGAACAGTTTTGTGTTTTTTTCACCAGACGCCTAGAGCTCAATAAAATTTAATATTACTTCGTAAAAAAATTCTTGCAACATGATCACTGCTACGATATTTTGCTTACTTTTTGGTTGTCACAATCAAGTTATTGGTTTATAAATAGGTTCTAACCATCAATATGGTCGCTTCCATCATTTATATAGCATGATTAGCTGTAACCATACTGTGGTAACAAAAGTTATGTAAAAAAGCACCTAGAGAAAAGATTTGTGAGGATTTAATTATATTTTGAATAAACTATTATTCAATAATTGATATTTCCAATTATCTTCTAAAATAAAATTCGTTTAGTATTTGTGTGGTGGAAACAACCATTTATTTAGTGAAAATATTAGTAATTTGGTACAATCTATAAAATTTATTAAAAAATTGTCGATATTCAAAAGTGGTAACTATAAGTACGGTTATTCTGATCAAATATATCATTTAATTAGAGTCCCAGTAAAAGCAACCGAACTGTGGATTGTATTGATAATATACGTCACTAATGTATGGTATTGATAAACAAAATTTTATACTATAGTATTTGTTTTCCTAACAAATTGTTTAAATTCAAAATTAGCCATCAAAACTTATAAGTGTTTGTGGTGTAGTGGGTAGACAGGTGCGATCAGTACTCCGAATTTCCGAGTTAAAATTCCGGAAAAGGCAAACATTTAAAATATAATTTTTTAATTTAAATAAAATATTCAAATGTTTAAATGGCAAATATATCAAAGAAAATTAAAATTAGTTGTGGTGTAGTAAGCAAGAGTGTGAACTAGGAATCTGAATGCCCAGGTTCGATAGCGGAAAAATCTAAAAATAAAATTTGTCTTAAAAATAAATTTTGTGGAACTTTATAATATTTCTGTGAAATATAAATATTAAATTGTACAACTGAATATTGGCTTTCACAACCAAAAATATAATTTAATATGAAGACAGTTGTCGTAACCGCCAGAATTCGATTGGCAACAATATCGGTGGTCAGAACTGATACTGTTTCTAGGAGTATGATAAATATGGAACTATAAAATGCTGACAAAAATCAACAAATAATTATAAAAGATGTATTTGCCTTTGACATTTACAGTCCCAGCAGAAAAAAATGTAACAACAAAAGAGAAAAAGAAGCAGTGATTTTGATTCCGGTGTTGTGAAAGTTATGATCGGAATCAATGATTTTTACATAGGGGTGTCATAGGGTGGAAGTTTTCTTGTTTGATCTTTTTCATTGCTTTTAAAGCAGTTCTTATGATTTAGTAATTTTCAAATATTTAATTTAAATTTTAAAGGGACACTCAATAATCGGGCATTAGCCTCATTTTCTCAATGTTAACTGAAACATTTGTTGTCGTTTACCATATAAAGTTTCAGTTGGACTGTTCATTAAATTATAACGGTACATTCAGTAATCGAACCTATTTTCTTAAATTACTTTATTCAAAATTCAGAGTTAAAAATTGATACAAATCACTTAAGCCTTGTTTCAAAATAACCAAAGTTTAGTACTTAACCATAGTTATGAATTTCAATCTTATATTAAAAAATCTATCGTTAATATTTAACATACATTATTTTTAAAATAAGTTACACATCTGAGATTTTAAAAAATCTAAATTTCATTAAAAATCACATTTTTGTAAGTTTTGAAAAAGAACTGCTTTGGAATAGGAAAATCCCAACTAAATGATACTTTGGAATCAATGAAAAATTAATTGCTTAAGAATCAATCCATTTATTTTTGCTGTCTTGTTTTCATAAAAAGAAGTATTGTATCAGTTTAGTCACTCATGGAAAAATTATAATATATGATAATTTTTACCTGGGGGTTTTTATTTTCGAAACATTAGATTAGATTATATTGGAAAGGCCTTATGCGCCGCGACCAATGGATGTTGATCTTTTGGGCAGCCTAATTCTCTGCCCTAAATATTGAGGCTTCCAATGATTGCGGTCAACTTACTAGGCACAGATTTCCAAGGAATTTTAGTCTCCTGTCGCGAAGAATAGGACACATGCAGAGTATATCCTCCGCTGTCTCAGGGTCTAATTCACAGATCCTACAAGTATCTGAGTCAGACAGACCTCTGATCATAAAATGGTATCTGAGATTACAAAGTCCAGTGAAAAATCCTGTTAAGGCCCTTAAAACCTTCCTAATTAATTAATTGTCAAAAAAATTTATTGTCAAAAAGATTCTATATAAAGATTTTATATTTTTTTATTCTTTTCAATAAAAATAATAATATTTTTTTAAATATGTTTAAAAAAATAATGTAAAATAGCGACTTTCTTGCGGAAAAACTACTACTAAAGAATATTAATAAAATAATAAAGACTTTAATTTTATAGTTGATCTTTTTTGTACTTATATGTATGAAAATATATTTTTAGTCTCGTTCGATATAATAGAAAAAAATTTTTTTTTCTTAAATGAAAAAATTTTTTATTTTTTAATTTGTTATCATTTTCCATTATATCAAACCAAAATAAAAATACATTTTCATACATATAAGTATTAAAATAATTTTATATAAGAAAAAGTCTTTAGAACCCAAGCGATGTTTTGTACGAAAAGGTTCCATAGACAAAATAATACAAAATGGTCTTTTCCTTAAAGTAATATTCTCAGATTCTTCAAACAGTTTCTTAGATAAAAATTCATATATTCTTAAAAACTCTTAGATTTAAGGCCTTGCTTTGAATAAAAAATTTTTAGTTTCTAAGGACTTTTTATCATGAGAAATACTTTAATTCTAAAGACTTTTTCTAACAAAAATATTCTTAGATTCTAAAGATTTTTCCTAAACAAAATCTGATACCCCAAGGAGTATATAAAAAAAAATCTTAAAAATGTCCTTAGAATCTAAGAATTATTCTATTAGAAAAATTCCATAGAATCTATGTTCTGTAAGAATTAAAACATTTTGTTGATGTACTTTTCTTCAAAAAATCCATAGAAGTTTATTTAAAAAGTCCTTAATATCAAATTTTATATTTAGGAAAAATATTTCTTAAATTTGAAGAACTTCTTTATAGTTTCAAATCATAATATAACTGTAGGAAAAATTATGGTTATTTTATTTTCATAACTCTGTTATACTATGACTATGTCTGGCACAAACATAATCCCAAAAATATATGATGCTCTTCGAATATGCTTGCCTCAAACATGTTTATTCTCTGCGTGATTTAAGTGATTTTATTTATGTTATTTTGAAGTAGCTTAGAAAAAATTACTAGACATCAGCTGAATAGAATGGATTTTTCTCGTCTTACAGTATTTTATGTGTAAATATATCTTATTAAATTCACAAGTTTGAAGGAAGGCTAATAAAGCTAACCTCACACTTTATGGAGTTATAATGATTTATGGAGTTATGGTGAAATTTTAAATGTTTTATACAGATCAACAATTAAGAAAATACTGAAAGTCGTAGCTGACTAGAAAATGCATTCTATTCGGCTGGTGTCTAATAACTTTTACTGTGTATTCTCCATTATAAGTTGCCTAGAATTTTAATAATTTTGCACAAATATTTTTCACTGCGCAATATTGTGTTCTTAATTTGAGGGAATAAGTGCTAGATATATTATCAATATATTCCTCCTCTGCCGTAATTATTTTGGTATATTCCACTGTATATATATATGAGTTTTCCCCTACCAACTATCCAGCAAAGAAAAAAGTATATCGTAGCAAATGTTAAAACATGAAAAAATATTTAATTTTGTATGTATTATTTCGATCTGTAAGTTTATAATATTATTTTAGAATTGTTCGCCTTCGATATCATAACTAATCTAAGATGAAAAATTGTGAGGATCAGCGCCATACTTTCGACGTCTGCGATCAGGTCATCGTCAGTCTCATCCTGTGAATCACCACCACCCACAACAACTTGTTGTTTGAACAAGCTATGGAAAATTACTTTTTCACAGTTATAAACTTGATTTTTAAAGCACAAATTGACAAGTTTTCCATCCCGAATGCTAATGTTTCCATTTCTGGTAATGAATTGGGAATCTGGCATGTATACTCTATTTTTTCTACAATATATTTGAGTGTTGTTTCTACGTTCTATGATTGTTATGTTGATTTTGTATGTTCAATCTTCAAGTTCACAATTTTGTTTTAGAATTTTGCGGCTTTGAGATCATGCTTTAGAAAAGATGGCAAAATGTTATTGTAGAGATAATCATTCATTAACTGTGGAAAAGTAATTTCGTATATTCCTTTTGTAATTAATACTTGTTATTATATTTATTAAACATTTAGGTCTTCCTAAAATATAAAACAAAAATTTTAATTTTTGCTGAGCGGCCCAGTAGGCAATTTGGTAGAGTGCTAGCTTATCAGTGCAGAGGTTGTGGGTTCGATTCCTACCAGGGACTCTGGTGTGTTTATGCTACAACAAGCTAATAACCTTCGTTGCTAGTGTTCGGTTAGCGTACCAAAATTTTGTTTAAAATTAAAGCTCATTTGGTTCTAAACGGATTATATGTATTCGCACCTATAAATTAACTGTGAAAAATTATGTCCGGCAATTTCCGCCGTGGGCATTAATGCAAATTTGGGCTCTTTTGATTACATTTTGCATAACTGTATGCAGCATATTTGGTGTCGCGTTGTGAATTTCGGGTCGAAAGTTGTTCCTTAACTACTCTAAGGTTCAGGTCTTATTCGTGTACACCAAAGACTTCAAATATACCCAGAGAAAGATGTCCAAGACAGTCAAATCGTTAGATCTGGTTAATTAACGCAAACGACCGAAATGCGGTGGAAAGCATCCTTCAAAATTCACATTCTATCTCCTGCAGTATTACCAGTGGTCCCATTGTGTTGGAACCGGTCGCCGTTCACTGTAATAGCGTCACGATCAGCAACTTTGGAAATATAAGGTCCAGTAGCCCTTTCCAAAGTAACTGCACGCCACACGGTGACATTCAGAAAGTTCAAAGCTAGATTTTGGATAAATAAGGCATGGAATTTCCTCCCATCAGAACCAAGAATTTTGCTTATTGACGTAGCCGCTGAAATAAAAATAAGCTTTGTCGCTGATGATAATTTTTGATAGAAAATTATCCACTACGTCATCTAATTTCAAAATTCTACGGCTTAGGCGTATAGCTTTGCATTGTTATTGACTACAAATTTTGCAAATCTGTTTCCCAAATGTCAGAACCATACCATTTCTGAAAAGGTGATGCTTATTGATTTGAAAACCGCATTGGGCTCCGGGTGGAGATGCGTCCTTCGGCGTATAACGCGTCTTAACCTATTATCCCACTTTGTATATCAAAGCTGAGTAACAGTCTAAGACTAAACCAGTAGAAAAAGATCTAAATTTTTTTTAGAAATAACATAAATTTAAAAAATGTTTCAAGTTTTACATAAACTTCAGATAAACTTTCATTAAATTATATTATAAAAAAAAGAATAAAATATAAATTTGTCAATAATAAACCATTCATACTTCGCCCACCTTTTTAAAAAACATTGCTTCATATTTTATAAGTAACAGTAAATACAAGGACTTTCTACGATGTGCAGATTGAAAAATCGAAAGCCACAAAGTCAAAAAACCACGAAGCCAAAAAAACTCCAGTCGAGTTGCATTAATTGTGTAACTGTTAATACGTTGATTTTAGCCAGAACTATGAAACTTTTAGGATGTACTGACTAAAAAGCATAGCTAATGATTGGCTCAATGCTTTTAACTGTGGACATTATGAAAGTTTCATAGTCCTTACTAAAATTAACGTATTAATAATTTTGCAAATCGTGCAACTCAATTGAAGTTTTTAATGCTAGCTTGGTAGCTTTTTCGCTCTCTGGTTAGCTTTTGATTTTTCATTCTGCAAATCCTTGGCAAATACTCTAAGTTTAACACATTTCGACATACTTTTTCCAGTAACCGAATAGTTGGTATAGAAAACCTCATATGTATATATAAAGCAGAGTTAATCTTTTAGAAGTTTTAAAGTGTAAAGTTTCATTAATGATTTTTTTTTTCGCTTGTCTTTTGATTTATGTTTAACAAAGTATTTATGCATTAAATGAAGCTTCAATTTAATTTTATAGATGGGTAGTAGTAGTAGTAGTAGTAGTAGTAGTAGTAGTAGTAGTAGTAATAAAAGTATCCAGACTATTTTTTGCCTGGTATGATATAATTTTATGATAATCTTGTTTGATAACTGGTTGGTTACATGGATGATTTGCTTCATTTGGTTTATTTCTACAAACAGTATGAATTTTTTTTAATTTAAGGGCACAAAAGAGTAGTTAATTCCTATCAATTATCTGTGAAATCCTTAAGGAATTGTACTCGTTAGGTTTTATTGTTAATTAATTACTTTCAATTTACAAAATATCATTTGTCTATGTAATGTTATTGATTTTAGTTAAAAGTAAAAAGAATTAAATATTTTTTTAGTAATAACTTTAATGACTTTTACGTAAAGAAACTTTAACTTGAAATTTATAAGACCGGAACTTTTTAAATACTATATTAAGACTGACTCTTGCTAGTTTTTAAATGTCAAAAACAAGTTTTGTACAAAAAATAAGTAGTTTTTATTCAACCTAAATGTAGTATAAGACTGGCTTAAACCAACTAACTGCAAATATTAATTATACAAATTGTACAAAATTAAGGGATTTAATAAAATATTTATTACATTATATGTTACTAAAGCAGGTTAAGGCTAAAATTTAAAAAAAAGTAAAATAAATAAATACTATCATCATGGAGCACAACCTCTCTTATACTTAAAACAAAGAAAATAGCATGTAATACACACGTAGTTACACTGTATTAACACTCAGAAAAAGTTATTAAAAAAATTTATAATCGGTTTTCAATCCCACTTTACTATTTTTGTACTGATTTTTAGTAAAAAAAATATATTATTTAGTAAATTTTTTTGCCAGTTTCATTTTAGAAATTACAGAATTTTTACAGAATATTTACAAATTTTTGTTGCTAATTTCAGAAACCATTTTACAAAGTTTTGAAACCCGATTTGCTAAAATTAGTAAAAAAAAATTACTAATTTTAAAAAAGTGGTTATTGAATGAAATTTCATTTCTAATTGAAACTTATACTTCCTTATTCTTAAAAAAAGTGAAAATACTTTTTACAACCGACTCATTTCCAAAAATAGAACGTCCACCTAAAATAGCACTAAAAAGTTCTAAAATTAAAATTTGACCTTAAAGTCCAAAAAATTTACTAAAAATATTTTAAAAATAAAATAAACAAATGACAAAATCGTCTATGTTTTGACTATTTTTTAAGCCTTTGATTTTTTTTTTGTAATTTTGTCTAATACCCCATTCACACTGAACCCCAAAATACGTATTTTCGTTTTTTTTTTCAAGTTTTCCACTTTTAAATTCCATACAAATTTTAAATTGACAACTTGAAAATAATGAAAAAAACGTATTTTGGTGTTCAATATGACTATTTTTTTGGTGAGTGTATGATAGAAACACCACAAACTGAATTTAAATACAATATGACACGATTATAATGCCACTGGCTAAAATGTTTCTACTAACAAATAAGACAAAATAAAAACAACCATAAAACAAAGGATGTTATTTGAACAAATTTTCACGTTCACGTTTAATGAAGAGAAAATATAAAACAAATTTATGTATATATTTATATAAAAGGCAAAAATAAAATAAAAAAATAAAAGCAAAATGGATTGAGCGGTTTATAAAGAATTGTTTATATCCTCTATCATTTAAATAGTTACTTCTTAAAACAGCAATCACAATTTTTGAATAACATCAAATAGTTTTCAGAATTCGTCTGACTCTAATTATAGGTTGTGGGGGCGTATGATTTATATTTTGTTTTGGCTTTTAATTTTTTCAATAACACTTATAATCCTATATAATTTATAATTTATAATAATTTATATTTTATAATTTTTATAGGAGCGTATGATTATTATCGAAATTAATCATACATAAAAAATGCAGCACAGAGCAGTATATTCTTCTATCGCAAATTTCCAGCTTTTACAAACGTCATGTTAAATTTTGTATACCAATGTAAATGCAGAGTACTTATATACATAAATATACTTTACAAAAAAAAACAAATGTACAAAGGGCAATAACGCCTCAAACAATAACTTGTCAGTTGTGTTGATTTTCTCCACACAAAAAAAAGTCAAACAAAAATTGAAACAGATGCTTTGACATTTTACAGTTTCTGTTTAGTATGAAAAATGTTTTTTATATTTACGTATTTCTTTTATTTTTTAAATAACATTTTAAATAGATTTTGTTTTGCCTTGTAGTTCAGAAATTTTGCTATTTAACATAAGAGTGTCAAGAGTAAATAATACAAACATACTACATGGGGTAAAAAGTCAGTGGCCCCATATACAAATGGCGAGATTAGCTAGGCAACGGATAACATTTTAATAACGTTATCCATTTCAACTTATAATTTTAGTTGGAAACATTGTGTGTTTTTATTAATACCGTTACGTAGCGGTATTGATATTTTGATAACAGTAATGTAGATACCTAAACGAAAGAAATACTATTACCAAAACCGAAATAAAATAAATTTCGATATCATTCGTTTCGGTTGCCAATCTTAGTAATAAATTTAAGTAGTCTTGAGTAAGTTTTTTTTTTTCAACTAAATACATATGTAGTTATTTGTTTATTTTATTTTTACAAAATTCATCTTTCATGTTCATGTTTTTCTTTTAAATATGAAATAATTTTTCCCCAGCCCTTTGACTCGATGGATTCATAAACATTAAGCTGAATCTTCTCTTTCATATTCATATGATAAAAAGTGGTAATCTGAATTTAAATGTGAACCTAAAAGTTTCGATCCCCTCTAAAAGAGCAAAAACGTGAATCGTAATATTTTAAATGATAAACAAGTTAAATTAACTAAAAATTACTCACATTATATAGATAAAGACAGAATGTGTTGTTATATACCTGTAGAAAAGAGGGGTTAATTGAAATTCAGGGACATGTCTCATGATCGGTGAAAACAGGACAGGACTGGAGGAACCTATCCTATAACATTTCCCGTGGCCGGTGACAACAACACTGGTCTATCCCATGACTATTAACAAAGCAACAAAAGCAACAACAGAAGTACTAGTCTGAAGGTACCTACCCTTGTGAGCTTTCCCGTGATTGGTAAAATAATACCGATCTCATAGTAGCTAACCCTTGAGTGATGAAAAAGCAGCGGTCTAAAAGTACCTAGAAGAAGTTGTTGACTTCGGCTTAGACGCATGAAGTGGATGCATGGAAACGGATTCATATTATGTAATTTAAAAGGCTTTTGACTGCTGAACGTCAGAGGGGCACAAAAGTCAAAAATGGGCATGCCCTCCAGTTGGGGTACTGTCAACTCTGCTATTGTATTTCTTGGTAAATTCAGCCTTTGGGTGCGCACATCCAGGCTTATGCTGATGATTTTTGTGTTTTGCTGTTTGAGTGATTATAAAGAATAGTTTCTAGGAAAATACAATCTGTAGCGAACCTGATGAAAAACAGAAGCTATCTCCCAAGCCGAGCAAAAATACGGTTGTAGTTGTTGTTTACGCGTATGGCCAAACAGAGGGAACTCAGACTTACGGTGTAAAAAAGGGCTACTCTCCAACTGTTCACAGTGATGAAGTATCTAGGCGCAGTTTAAACTGAACGCGTAGCTTTTGTAAAGACTTGGGGCATGACACCTAAATATATCTTTTGCAACGTTACATACGCGTGGTCCTAGAACAATGGTGAAAACTATTCGAGGTAAACCGAACATATTACAAAGAGCTCTGTTCTTGTATTACGTTACACATCTAGAGTCGATCTTGATTTTTGGCATTCGATCCCTTACATTTACAGGACGAGGCTATGAAATCGATATGCATAGTTCAAAAAAATGGAACCTGTCATGTGGAACATGGCCTTACCTTTGATTGGCTTTCGGAAATTTGTCGGCTGCTTGGATAACTTAATGCCTGCTACCGAATTCCAAAAAAAGCATGAAGCAGACCTGGGCAATCTTAATTACATTTTGCAATTATTAACTTGTGTAATTTGTTCACATCAATAATTCTATCAGACCTACCCTCACATTTGTGGGATTAAACTTTTCCTTGGAAAACTTTCAAAATTTTAATAGAGAATAATTAATAGTTTTCTTCACTTCAATTACATATAATGGATGTAATTAAGTAATTGACATGTAATTCCCTGTAATTAAGTAAACAGAAATACATTTTATTCCCAATATCTGGTATCGAAAAGTTTTGAAATTTTCCAAGGAAAATCTTAAAATGTGGATGTAGGTCTGATAGAATTATTGATATGAACAAATTACACAAGTATAGAATTGCAAAATGTAATTGTGATCGCCTTGGTATGGTATGAAATAATCATTCCGATTAGGGAGAACTGCATCAACCAAACTAAATTCCTTGGAGATTATTCTGATACTTCTTACATTGATGGATCTAGTATCTCTAGAGGTTTTAGATCTGGTTGGTATCTGAACCATGTGAACATGTACTATTATCTCATGGACAGTACTACAACAGTTTTTCAGACCGAGGTTTTCGCTAATTTGGATGTGGCGAATTGGATATTTGATAATGAATGCAGGGAAGTTCAGTATCTGTAATGACAATCAATCTGTGGCTTTTTCGTACAATGAAATATTAGACTTGTTGTAAAAAATTGGATCAGTTTCGACTCTCATGCATTTTTGAACCGGAGCTGAGTATCAATCAGTATGTCAAAGTTAGTAAGTTCAATCGCCTCATACATGAGATCTGTTTTCATTGAAAGGTGGTCAGATGGTATTACCTGTGGTAGTATGAAGTATTTTGTAGGCAAACCCAATGATCGTCATATGGCGAGGATGGGCATTGATGAGGATAAGATTGAACATTTTGTCCTTTACACAAGACAAAAAAATCAATGTTAAAACAACAAAAATAAATGCAAAAATAAAACACCAAACTAAATTGTTGCTGCCTTGCATGTATTTTTCTTGTTTAAATATTAATTTTATGTCTCGCATAGAGGTTACAGTCCAGCTTTCTCCTGAACCAGGCGTAGGTTTTTTTGGAAGTGCGTGTAGCCTTATTTTCAGAATCCTCTGCACTTCTTTTCTAATTTCAATTCCATTTTTTTTTCCTTTCTTTTTCTCCCTTTATTTTTCCTCTCTAGGGTATGGTCCCATGGGCAATTTTTAGTTCAAGCGCCATGAACTTGCCTCTGTTCTTATCAAACCCAACTCATTTTGAGTAAACTCTTGTTTTATTTAGAACTGTTATTAATATATGAATATCGAAATATTTTGGAGATATTTTTTCATAAATTTGGTTATATTTCAATTCAGAGTATTTTTGAAAACATTTTATTCTAACTATTCCTAAATACCTATATATTATTCCTAAGCGCTTTTGACTTGCTCTAAGGAAATATTTTGTAATTAAACAATTTTCATTTTAAAATTATTCAATTCATACAGAAAATCAAATTTATTCCCAATCTAAGTATTCGGTTGTGGTAACCAAATTTTACTATTGTGACCACAGAAAATAATTTATGCAACAGCAATTTTGAGTGTAATAAAAATACGTAGTTGCTTTAAAAATCTCGGTAGTCATAGTTAAAAAAAATAAGTTGTTTCAACTGAATTATATGCTTGGCCATAAATAATATTGTCAGCATGTTTCTGTGTTCTGGAAGTTTGTACAATGATATTAACAGAAAAATTAAGTGTAAAATTAAACGCCCTTATCACTTTCATTTAATCACACCCAAAAATGTTCAGAAATTTTCACAAATACACTTAATTAATTAAATTTATCATTACTCAAATGTTCACCCTCATGCTATAATCTCCTTTATAAGCAATTTAAAACATTTTTGTGGTAATCTGACTTACTACTTCAAAACAACAATTAACAGCAGCCGAAGAAAAAACTATACAAATATATTTTGATTACACAGACAAATTAGGAAAAACCAAAATGAAATGAGCAGAGCAACAACTGACAATCAGCGATGCCAACGTGGCGCTTTTGTCTTAACCAAAAAACGTACATTATTTCATATGTACATTATTTTATATGTAAGAGGTTTTTTTTAGGTTGGCGCTTTTTCATTTCAATTCAGAGTTCTTAATGCCTTTCTTTTCGATATCTAATTTATTTTTAACCAATTTTTTTGACAATTTTACAGTTTTTAAGAAAATATTACAACATTTTTATAAAAATAATTAAATATTGAGATTTTATTTTAATATCCATAATTTATACAAATGTGCAGATGCAACAGATACGCCAGACTTGGTGTTTTGTTTCCCAGCTAGAAAATTTTTTGATGGTCTAAAGGAGAAATATTTTGAACAGGAGTCAGGAAACTTAATATTTAATAATATTTCACGATTTTAAAATTTATTTTAATTGTCTGATTGCATTGTCAAAAATCCATGCAAAAAAATTCAAAAATATTCCAAAAAAACGTTCATAAAATATATAAAAATTTGTTTATATCACAAAATGTTATATGGTTTTAATATTTTTGATGAGTGTGCCAAAATTATATTCTCAAAAAAAGTTGACATCACTGTCGGACAAACTGATTTGAAGACATAAAAACTAATATTTGATATAAGACTGCTAAGTCAGCATAATAAAATAACTCATTAAACATAAGAAATCAAAGGAACAGAAAAACTTTATTGAAATACCCACAGTGAGTAAATTGAAAAAAATCTAACTATCACTACCACAACCATGTACCTACTGTATACACTAATGGTTGTCAACTACCACTACAAATGTACTAAAATGAAATTGGAATGTCTACTTAAACCATATTGATATTTTATGTGACGATTTTGTTTTTCTTGCTATTTGTCCCATTTCATTTAAGAAAAGACACTTGTAACTTATACATAGACAAACTGGCTGTAACACTAAATAACACTTGACACACAAATACATACATACATACATACGTATATATAAAGTCTCACATTTGTAGTTTAGTAAACAAACATGTCTGTGAGTTGTTCGAAATAGTTGTTTGCCCAAGACGTGCGTATCTTTCGATCCAACATTTTAGACACTTTTATCATACACTCACATTTTGTACATACACCAATACACACATAAATACCAACTAATCCATATATTGTCAGTTTCAATAGTAAAGTTTGAGGTTACATTAACAATACCGGAAATTGAAATGTACATGACAATTCATTTCATCAGCATTTTCTCAATAAATGCTCTCAAACTATTACGACGACAACAAAATTTTAACAGCTATATACGAGGAACTAAGACTAAGTATTCCAATATATCTCTTTAGATATATATATACGTGGGTCAATTGGAATGCAGTTTAACATTTTCTTTTATTATATTGTATCTTGGAATTGTTGTTACAAGTAGTTAAATTAGTATCACTAACTTTTTTATCAAAATAAGTGTTAGAGAAATTATCAATTAAACCTCATAAACTTTGTAAATAACAATCAATTTTCAAAATTCACATCATCAAAATAAAATCGAACCCATATAATAGAAGCTATATACACATTTTGTAGGAAGATAAGAGCAAATCAATACAAATTAAATGTTGTTTGAGTACAAAATACAATGGACAGCCAAAATGTTCGTGATGGAAATTTCATCAGATATTTGAGGTATATGTACGAGTCAACATTATTTATCTGGCTAAATTGTAAAGTCAACAAATGATGATACACATTGTCACCCACAAAATTTTACAAACAAATACTGATACACAAAATATATGACAATACATAAGCATTTATGTGGTAAATGTATGTACGTGTATTGTAAGTGTATTTCCAGAGTTGATGTTTGTATTAACTTATTTTTTGAACAATACATTTAGTTTTGAATAAATAAATATATTTGCTATATAAACATAATTAACTAAAGTACATTTAAATTAATATAAAAACCTTTATTGAAGATAAAAAAAAAAACTTTTGTAGGAAAAATTATGACAAATACAATTGATCTCTTCTTAACTCTTAGCAAGCTTAATAAACAAAAGTTACTTAAAAACTCTCAACTGCCATTTTGAATCCTTCGCCTATAAAAAACTTCCATTGATGAAAAATTATGTGTGTTTCTCTATAAGAAAAAACTTGGAATCGATTGTTTTATTAAACTCCCAGCAAAAATGAAGCTGCCAAAGAAGCAATAAAATCATCACTACTATGGCAAAGGCATCATTTCTTTTCTGATGGTTTCATCGATGAATTTAACATTGGCGTGTCATAGGATGGAAGTATTTAAATATATTGATGCATGAGTGAAAAATGTGCATATACTTTGTAATATTTAAGCATTGATAAAAATATAGTTCATAATTGTGCATTAATGAAAGAGCTTTTTTTGGGCAACTTTGAAATAATTTTCAAAAATTTTAATAAATTTTTGGATAAATTTAAAATATAAAATAGACAATCATCAACAAGCAATGACCACAAAGGGAGAAGAAGAGCATGGATATTGACAAGGTTTGGTAGCGCCAACCGAAAATACTAAGTATTCTATCCTGCTGGCTCAGTGGAATTTCTCAATTTTTATTCTCTATAACTTACTAATAAAAATTTTCATGTTTCTTTACAATAAAAATAATTAAAAACAATATGATATGATCTTAAAATCCTACTATACTATTCACTTACAAAATAGATCAACAATTCATAAAATTCCATTTTTGTATAATTTAAAAACTCGTAGGACAATTGTGAAACATTTTTAGACAGTTTTAAAATATTTTTGAACAGCTTTAAATAATTTTTACACAACTTTAGATTTTAAAACATTTTTACACAATTTAAAAAATTTTTTTTTTTTGGAAAATTCTGAATTATAGTTGGAAATGGTTAAGTGCTAAATAAAATACAAAGTGTAAAAATCCACAGATTGTGTCGCCATAACTACTACAAGCTGAAAAAATGCAAATGCAAAAATATAAAAGTAAGTTAAAAAAATTATAAACGGTCTTTAGAACTATTTTCACATTGACATTTTTAACTTTAACAATCAGAAAACAATATTTTCAATAAATGCTTTATATTCAGAAAATATACGATATACTTATGCTTTAGAAGCAATGAAGAGTGATTTTTTAAGATATGCATCGGGTTTATATCCAAATCACTGCATTTGAAATATAAACATATGAAATCTTTTGGGAGTTCATTAAAACAACACCCAAAAATCATAAAAGAATGTTAACTCAAGTTTAGGAGCAATGAAAGAGTTATAGCCTCAGAATGACTACCATTTTTTTTGCTTGGTTGTTATTTCTATTAAAATTTAGCAAATTAATGAAAAATAACCCAATTCTTCTTTACGCAATTAAACTTGAAAGTTGCATTTTATCACCCAAAAATTAGGCAATATTTCACATAAAATTGCGCCCATATTTGTACGAAAAATGTATGTGTGATTTTTCATTCTTAATTTTTTGGTGATTTTAATTTGGGCTAATTTATTTGCAGTGACATTTACTTGTTGATCAATTTTATAATTTATTGTTTGAAGATTTCTTGCTTATGTAAAGTTTTAGTAATAATTCGTACTTACCATTACGAAAACGGCGATTTGGAGAAAACTCGAATATGAAATTGAGAATCCAAATTAATGATTGAACTGATTTATTTTTTAACGCCACCTCCAAGGTACTGGAGTTAAAAAAGTAAATATTTTGGTACAATTTTGTTTGGCAGCTTGTCAAATATATTCTAAATTCTTTAAAGAAATCAAAGTAAAAAGGCGAAATTTTGTTATGCATATTGCCTATGCATTTGAAAATGTTGCCAAGTTGTTAAAAAAGTAGCAAAAAAAAAAAAACTAGAGAAACCACGAATATGGGAAAAATAATGTTGGATGAAATTCAATAAATGAAATCAATTTTTAATGGAAAACTGTTCACAGAAGACAGTTACATCTCTGACACAAATTTGAGAGAGAAAAAAAAATCAAAAAAATTATTATTTCTCTATCAACCATAAGATTTATATTTGAATTTAATACCTTCTGTTAACCACTTTAAGGATATCGACTTATTAAAAATGTATTGTTACTACATATGTATATTAAATGAAGGTGTTTCTTACAACTGTACTTAACATATGAAGTTTATTTAAATGCCTGTTTATTCGTGTGCCCCATAAGTACGATTTCCGGATTCTTAAAAAATAGAATTAAATCAATGTATTTTGATGTGCAATGACAAAAAAAAAAGACATGAGAAAAGTTTGGAGGGTACTTTAATTTTTTTTTTTTTTTTGTGAAATTTTTAGGCTAAAAAAATCATTAAATAGTTTTACATCACCGCTGTGATTTTTTAATATTAAAATAAATGGGGATATTGGGTCTTTGCTAGAATATTATTTTAAAATTGTCCTTTTTGTTCAATTTAAGTAAAATATTTGTAGGATTTGTAATTAACTGTGCCAAATGTTTTAAAAAATCTATTCTCATTTGAGCCTTTGTAGAAAAATATTATTTTCAATAACTCTCTCAAAAATGTTTATTAAAATATGTTATTGATGGCAAACAATTTAGTTAAAAATCTCTTATTTTACAATTTTTGAATTTAAAAATTAATTCCTTTGTTGAGTATCTATCGCTCAAAACAATATTTATATTTATACACTAACGCATTGGTTTGCTACACAGAAGGCTACAGGTTCGATCTTCAATTATGAAAAAAATTTGTATTAGTTTTCTATTCCTCATACCTATCGCATCGTCCTTCTTCGGTGTTCCCATATCACTGAAGTAAGATAACATAACAGGGCTATGAACTAAAAAGCTTCAACCATTTTGCCAATTCTCCATCAGATGGCAGCCAACAACTTTTCCAAGATATATCATCTTGCGCAATTACAGTGTTGCCCTTCATCTTTCACCACCTTTTCACCCTCCCATAGAAAGCTACACATTAATTAGTAGGTAGAATTTTCTGAGTGTTGCTTTCCTTAGGAAAAGTGATTAATTATTTTTCAATAAGATTTTCTTCTCCATGCAATTTCTAACATATTGAAAAAAAAATTAATAAAATGTTAAAAAAGCACCAGATGAAGTCAATGTAGTATTAAGATAATTTAAGATATGTAGCAATGTCCAATCCGAATTTTTTTTGTTTATTTTGATTTTTTTTTTTTTTTTTTTGTGTTATTTAATTGTTATATGTTGAAAAACAAAACGTTAAAGAAAACTTTGATACTTTAACAAAATTAAATACTATACAATTTTTTATTGTACAAAACCCTCTATCAGCCATAAAATATTTGAATTTTTTTTAATTGCAATACCCCCTATCATACTTTAGGAATTTGGACATAAATCAGTTTTTGTCCTCTCCTAAAAAAATGTCTTTTTGAATATAAGTCCAAAAATGTTACATGTATATAACAAAAACAGTATAAAAAACTATTTTACCAGTATATGATCCTTTATTTTTAGATATTTTTTATGTAGTTCCTTTTGAATAAATGTCAAAGTAATTTTTCAAAAAACGTAAAAATACCAACATTTTTCACCAGTATTATGCTAGATTTTCTTCCAAATAAACGTATAAGCGTTGGGGATTTCTATTGTTAATGCTGACTATATGACCAGTCCTTTAACTTTGAATATACACCCAGAGAAAAGATTGGTTGCAATTCGATCAAAGCCATAAACATTTATTTGTTAGGATTTAATTTTATTTAGAATAACCTAATATCCGTTAATAGAGCAAAAATGTTGTATTGGGAATTAAAAAAGGGAAAAGAAACCAAAAATCAATCCTATTATTCAATTATTGGTATTTTAAATAATCTTTAAAAATAAAATTCGTTTAGTATTTGTGTGCGGTGGAAGCAACCAATCTACAATCTATCAAATTTATTAAAAAATTGTCGATATTTAAAAGTGGTAACTACAAATACGCTTATCCTGATCAAATATATTATTAAATTAGGATTTCAGTTGAACCAACCGAATTGTGGATTGTATTGATTATAGAAGCCACTAAAGATTGGTATTTGTAAACGAATTTTCTGCTATATTTATTTTCTTTACAAATTGTTTAAATTCAAAATTAGCCATCAAAATTTATAATTGTTTGTGGTGTGGTGGATAGAGAGGTAGCTCAGTACTCCAAATTTCCGAGTTCAAATCCCGGAAAAGGCAAACATTTAAAAAATAATTTGTTTAATTAAATTATATATTCAAAAGTTTAAATGGCAAATATATTAAAGAAAATTAAAGTAAGTTGTAGTGCAGTAAGCAAGAGTGTGAACTATGAATCTTATTGCCCAGGTTTGATACCGGAAAAATCTAAAAATAATTTTTTATTTTAAATATAATTTTGTGGAACGTAATAATATTTCTGTGGAATATAAATATTAAATTGTAAAACTGAATATTAGCTTTCACAACTAAAAATTAATTTAATATGAAAACAGTTGTCGTAACCGCCAGAATTCGATTGGCAACAAATTCAGTGGCCAGAACTCATACTGTTTTCTGGGTGTACTCGTAAGAGAGGAGTGCTTATAACTCATATTTTTGGCCTAAGTCATTATTTCTTCCATAAATGTATTCTCTCATTTTGAGTGTATAGAAATCATAAAACCTAAGTAATAAATACCGTAACTAAATGAAAACAATATAACAAAATGATAAAATGAAATTATTCTCGTTTATGATTTCAATGTTATCATTAATCATTACCGAAAAGATTATTGAATGGGAAAATTTCCCAAAACATTTAATGGCACTACCACACAGGTATAACCCAGCAAACAAATTAAATTGTAACTCAATTTAATAAATTTTTAAATATAGTCAAGACACTTTATTAAAAAAGTTCACCAAGTTGTTAGCAAAAAAGTTCATCAAAATATTTGCTGGGACGTTTGAGTGCAAAGTAATAAAATAATAATATAAAGCTGATGGTAGTTACTATCAAACTAACGGAAAAAGTAAGACAAACGAAACAAATAGACTTATTTGACATGAGTAATGATTGTATTTCATGGCAACAATGCATATGTCTGAAATAGGAAATGGGAGGAAGTGAGAGGAAATCTTAAATTACATAATAGTCACACATACAAAATGATAATGATAATGTTATAAGGATTCATAAACCGTGTGAGAATTATAAATAAATGAAGATATGGTAAAAATAAGAGATTTGAGTAGACCGTTAGAAAAATAAAATTAAGCAAACTTTAATTTTTGTCGTTTTTAAGCAAAGCATTAATTTGAAATATATTTCAATTGAAATTTGTCAAATTAACAAAATTTACTGCTACATTACAGGGTTAATTTAATCGCAAGTTTTTTTCTTATTGATTTTTTTTAACACTTTTATCATATAGTTTTCAATCAACATTATTTTCTTTATTTTTCCCGAAAAGAAAAATAATATTGTTAAAAACAAATTGAGTATAAACTTGAAATACTTAACGAAATTGAAAAGTAAACAGAAAAAATCAAACAAAAGAATAACTTTTTATAATAAATTTGTTTTCTTTTATTTTCTTACTTGCTTCAAGGAAACAACAACACAATGAGTTAGAAAAAAAATGTATTGTAAAAAAATTGATTTTTTTTTCGTTGAATTAAAGTAATTCAATACACTACTTATTGTTCAAACTATCTTTTATGTTAACACAAAAAAAAAAAAACAGCTACAATTTCATATGAACGCTGGATCTTTTTTAGCTTCAATATTATTTAACCTATTTTCTTCTACATTTTATATTTAGTTTTTTAAAGAAAGAAAAATGTAAATTGAGAATGAAACATAAACTTTAAGGGTGGCATTTGATGATGATGATAAAAGTGAATTTATTTGCCAGATGCAATTAGAATACAATTTTCCTTTTAAACAAATTGATTTGTTTTTTGTTTTTCCTTTTTTGTTCTACAACTTGTGTATTTTCTCGCTTTATCATGCTTTGCCATGCAATGTCATGCCAACTGTGTAGGTTTTTTTTTTTTTTGCTTAATGCATTAACATAACTATTTATGGGGTTGCTTTATTTTATAAATACACTCAAAGAAACGCAATGTATATTATGGTGGCCCAAAATACAAGATAAAAATGTAGATTTTTTGGGCTGCACAAGGCTGGAACAAAGAATTTGTCATGACAGGGAATACTTTTTGGCCCATACTGCAAAAAAAATATATGTTTTTTAATTTCGGATTTGTATTCCAAGGGATTTGGGTAGCACTTTTTACACCACCATTCCTAAAAAACCTTTAAAAATCCCGTCTTAGTGATTTAAGGATTTGGTTTCAATGATTAAAGACAATCGTTCAAAATTGTGTTACCATTATGTATCAAATAAAGAAAGGAAATAATTATTTTTGTCAGATATAATTTTTTAAAATATAAAAACTGGAGAAAAAAGTCTAAAATAGAAAAGAAAAAACACATATTTTAAATATTACTTTTCTGGGCGATGCGGTTTGGGAACGCCGTTAAAGAGGAGACTTTTTCCTTTCTGAAATCACAATTAATTGCATTTCTGGCAAAAATTCTGAAATTACTTTAATAGTGAATTAGCCGATTCTCTAGGAAACATATATTTTCAATTCAAGATCATCAAATGCCAGGCTTGTCTCTTTAAATAAGAAGAGGAACACACATGCCATATTTTAACTTCGTAACTCTAGCGAATTGGACTAAATGATGTAGAATCCTGCATTGATTACTTTATTTTTTCAACAACAAATAATTTTTATCTTAGAATTTGCCACGAATGGTTTTTTCTTTAGAAGAAAACCAAAAGAAAACCCGAATTTTCTCGAAAAAGATTTTGTTTAATGATTTTTTTCGATTTTAAAGTTGCCTTAAGATAGTAGGAGTGCTTTAAACGAGTTTGGCTTTTGGTGCTAATGCTCAATCGGTTAATGTTGTTATTCCAGAAAACAACGATACTGTGTAGTCTATGACTATTACAAGCATGTCTGGAAATTGGGCTCACTATATTCTAAAAATTATTACATCAATACGGACACATAGCGGGTTTGATTTCAAATAAATAAAAAATTTATGTTCTTTTTAATTATGATCCACTCTCCAAATAATCCAGACCTGGCACCCATCGATTTTTTTGCTATCTTTCAACAATAATTTACGCGGAATGCAATTTAAACCGCCTAAAGCAGCAAACAATTAGTTTAAAATATACATTTTTGAGATGCTTAACTCAGTGAGGCAAACATATTTTGTAATTTGTTTAAGCATAGCAGGGTACAAAGTGCAGGTAAGTAAAGTCGTTGACGCGGGAAAAATTATTTGTAATATTGATGAAAAGTGTTTGTAACAATCATATAGACAATTGTCATTCATATAAAAATTAATTACCAAAAAAATTTCTAAAGTGCTTTTGTTTCAGAAAGAAGAAGAAAAAATTGAAGTACACAAAAAATATCTGATTTTACTAAAACATAGTAATTTTTAAAATATAGCCCAAAAATTAGTCAGTGCCTTAAGACAGACTCTATCGTTAGGGGTTTAATACAGGGTGTATTTTTTTTTTTTTTTTTGTTTCAGGTCGATGTTTTTTGACCGCCATTTCTGATTGGTTGGCATTTATCAGTTTGTATTTAACAGTTGTGCAGAGCAGACAATGACAATTTATTATGGAGCATCTAACGCACCACCAACGTGTTGAAATTATTAAAACATAAAAAAATATAAAAACCACCAGTTTTGGCGAAAACCCATTATGAGCGACGAGGCACATTTTGACTTGGTTGGATTTGTTAATAAACACAATAGCCGCTAATGGGGAACTTAAAATCCTCAATTGACACACCAACGGCCTTTACACCCTCGTATTTTGCGAAAACTTTACGACTACTTTCTATGGGGTTCATTGAAGGTAATGATCTACGGCAATAAGCCAGATGCTAAAGAACAACATTAGTGAAGAAATTGGAGCACAAGCACCCGTAATATGCCAAAATGTTATTAAAAATATTGTTAAATGAGCACATATTTGTGCAGAGGCCAGAGGCTGCTATTTAACCGATATCATATTTAATACATAATTGTAATAAACCAAAATTTCCTGCAAAAAAGTATTATTAAAAAATATTGAACAGTTTAAAGTTTATTAAAAAAACATCGGCCTGGAACATAAAAGACACCCGCGGCTTGTAACTCAACTGTCTGCTTTAAAAAAACACAACTTATTCGCTTTTTTTATTTCATTAATTTTTGAAGTATTTGGATTTTTCCACTGTTCCCATTTTTATATAATATGTCATAGTATTTTAAATTAAAATATTTTAAAACTTACCATAAAATTATCTACCGATTAGTTATATATAAATACACAAGAAAAACACCTTAAGTAAATAAGTCTGGAAAAATATACAAAAAAGAAAATTTGAATTAGTGAAAGCAGTTATAGCTTATGATAAATTTTTAAGGAGTACATAAACAAATAAAAATATAAGGTGTTCTCAGAAGGAATTTAATCTTAAAAATATATTAGGGCAGGTGGCATAATAAGATGTTTTTATAAGACTTATAAAACATGCAAATTTGTTTGGCTAATGAATTAAGAGTAGAAGAATTTGTTTGGTTTAAAATAAACAACGCATAAGAGGTTTTACAAAATATCTATTTATTAAAGCAAAAAAAAAAATAAATTACAATTTTTGTGTATCTAATTATAAACCATACAAAAAATTATATAAAATAATCGTATAATCATACACTTACAATTTTATTTCGTTAAAAACAATCTAAAATACATAAAAAACTAATGAAAAATGCAATCAAAAAGAAGACTACTGATTTTTCATTACATACATACAGCCCATTTTGTTGTTTATTTTCAATCATTGTTTAATAACCAATAGAACATCGTTTAAAATAATCATCAATTTTTAACTGACGAAACGTTGGAAAAAACGGTTTTTGTAGTTATTTTTCAAAATAATTTTTTTTTATTTGTATGTAATTACAATAGAACATCGTTTAAAATAATCATCAATTTTTAACTGACGAAACGTTGGAAAAAACGGTTTTTGTAGTTATTTTTCAAAATAATTTTTTTTTTATTTGTATGTAATTACAAAACACAACATAAACAATCGTATACTCGTATGTGTAAATTTTATTGAAATAATTTTGTATATAAATAAAATATTGTAAAAAAAAAAACCTACAAGAATTATTTGAGTTTCTATTCTTAGAGACAGTAATTATAAAATTTTACATTTAACTCAAAATATCAACTTCTACTAAAAGTCCATATTTTTATAGTTTTTTTTTTTTTTTGAAGGACTGATTCAAGTAGTTAAGAAATATATTTCTATGAACTTCATTAGATTCCTTATTTAAAAACAATATATACGTATTACTCCGTTATAGGTTGTTTTAAATTTCAGAATGTATGAAGAAAAAAATTTAATTAATATTTCTAATTATTTCCGTCTTTAAATATATTAGTTTCAGTTTTTTCAGTTAATGTTTTGATTTAAAATTTTAGGTTTTTGATTAAAAGGTTTTGAACATGTCATACAAGGGACTCTTTTAGTCGTTTTAACCTCATTTTTACTGCGCTTTAATTGGATATTCTAAAGAGGATCTCTTAAGTGAATAAAAGCATATCCCAGGGAAAATATATTTTACATGTCAGATTTCTAGCCAAAATGCAGGATAATAATGGGGATATTTCACCGTAGAAATTCTTAAAAATTCTGCCTTGAAAGCTCAAATGGTTGGGCTGGGTGATCATGAAGCAACTTTTCTCTTTTGAATGCTATTTTTGCCACATTAACTAGCACATACTGTAAGAAACAAATATTTTAAATTACAAGGGATGTAGAAATAAAGAAAAATCGCTAGGAAAAAAAAATTAGTTAAAATCGACAAATATTTCAAAAATGCAAGCTTACTCCATTCCTTTCCCTAGGTTTAGTTTTTCAATTCCACTCGTTCTGCTTTTCATTCCATTTCGTGCCCATTGTCTAGTGTTTAAATTCCACTCATTTCCCCTTTCATTCCATTTCGATACCCTGGTTTAGTGTTTCAATTCCACTCGTTTCTCTTTTTATTCCATTTCCTTCCCCTTGTCTAGTAAATTAATTCAACTTATTCCCCTTTTCAATCCTTTTTTATTTCCAGTTATTGCCTGTTTTATTTTCCTTCGTTTCTCCTGTCTAAGATTTTAATTCCACTCGTTCCACTCTATATCGTTCCCATTGAATAATTGTTTGCATACCACTCGCTTCCCGTTCCACTTCATATCAGTACCCTTATCAAGTGTTTCGATTCCACCGGTTACCCGTTCAATTCCATTTCGTTTTCCAATTTTAGTATTTCAATTTCAAATCTATAGTTAATCAGTTTGAGCAGGCCGTTAAGAGTAGCACTTTCCCCTGGCCAAAGTTCTAAAAAGTATCCTAACAGTGTATTAGCCTAAACTCCAGGAAACATATATTTCAAATATCAGGTTTTTATGTAAGGCCGTTTATGAGGAGACTTATCATTTTACCATGTGCCTGATGAAAATTTCAAAAAGTACCTTGTTCTTGAATATATAGTATAATTGTAGGAACCCATGTTTTAAATTTCAAGTTACTATTAAAAGCTCTTCCCCGTGCTTATTTCCAAAATTCCCGTCTTAGCAAATGTACAGGGTGTCCGCCGGGAAGGCGCCATTTTGGTAAACATTAGTCCTGACAGTTCATATTTGGCAGTCGTGAAGTAGACACGTGGCAAATTTATTATGGAAAAATATTCGATAAACCAACGTGTTTTAATCGTTAAAATATTTTATCAAAATCAATCATAGATTACTGTGACGATGATAAAGTTACGTGAAATTTTTGGGAGGAACAACGTGCGAACATAACGCACTATTTATCGTTTAGTGAATGATTTCAAATACAGAGGATCTGTAGGTGATAGGCCCAAGCATGGATCACAACGTACTGCAAGATCAGCTGAAAACATTACTGCTGCTCAAGAAAGTGTTAAAAATAATCCATCAACCTCAATTCGACGCCGTGTTCAGGAGCTTGATCTTCAAAGAACAAATTTGGCCACAATTTAGCACAAGGATTTGCATTTGTTTCCATTTAAGATTCAGTTGACACAAGAGCTTTTTCCACAAGACTATTTACGCCGCCGTACAAATGCCAATAGGATCTTACAGCTCGCCCATGACAACCCCGATTATCATGAAAAAATCATAATGAGTGACGAGGCACATTTTCATTTGAATGGATATGTGAACAAACAAAATAGTCGGTTCTGGGCAATGGAAAACCCTCAAATTCTTCATCAGTCACTTTTGCATCCATTAAAAGTGACAGTCTGGTGTGCAATTTAGTCAAGAGGAATCATTGGACCTTACTTCTTTGAAAATAAAAACGGCGTAACGGTAACTGTGAATGGGGATCGATATTATGATATGATTGAAAACTGTTTTAACACCACAACTGCATGCTTTGGGCTTGATTAACGGTGCCACATCGCATACAGCCAGGATTACAATAGAATTACTGCGAGACCTCTTTCCACGACAAGTTATTTCAAGAAATGGTGATGTTGATTGGCCTCCACGGTTGCCTGATTTGACTGTTCCTGACTTCTTTTTGAGGGGATATCTGAAAAGCAAGGTTTATGCAAACAAACCAGAAACGTTTGAGCAACTCATACAAAATCTTCGTGATGAAATTAATGAAATACCGCGTGAAATGTGTGAGAATGTAATGAAAAATTTGCTCAAAAGTCCTCGAATATGTGAGGCTAACAGAGACGGACATTTATCTGATATTGTATTCCATACATAATTGCCGACATTAAATAAAACATTTATCAATATAAGATCCATTCTCTTTCATTTAATCAAAAATTATAAACAAAGTAGTATACCTTCCCGGCGGACATCCTGTATATGCCGGATGAGTAACCCAAATACCAAGTTCCTAGCTTCATCGGATTAGACTGGGAAAAGATGATATGTCAAGCAGTCGGTCAGTTATTCAGTCAGTAACTATGTTACTTTTCATGTAGCAGATAAAGACTCAGCAAAAACCCACAAATTTATAAATAAAATATTTAACACAAATCATCCAACATAATAAAATACTAGTTAAAAACTTAAACTTTTGAAACTTTATATAAAACAAGTTACTAATTTCTGTTAATAAAAATTAAACACATACTTAAAAACTTATAAATTAAATAAATATTTTCCAGCAAATTTTTTCCTCATTTTAGAATATTAAATTTAAGAGAATTAAATATTTATTATATTAAACCACATTATAAAAAGGTTAAGTTTCAATTTAGTTATACTTAAAGGGAAAAAATATAAGTAAATATTTTAAATATGTATGTTATCTTAACAATTTATAGAATTTTCTTGCTGTATTTGTAGTAATTCTATTTTTTTTATTCAACTTATAGTCTATGAATAATGTTATAAATTATGTATTTAATAATTCATATTAATCCCAAGGAGAAAAAGAATAACAGAATAAACCATTAAAATAGAAAAGTGCTTTAATAACCACTAGAAGGGTCATAACGACCTGGTTTATAGTTAGCTACTTATACATTATGCAAGTATTAAGGTTTTTTAAAGGTAATGGTGTTGGTAATGAAAATAAAAAAAAATATGTTTTTGAATAATTTAGTTCAGAACTAAAGTAAGAATGAAATATGTTAGTAGAATAAAGAGAATAAAGAAATATTAATAAAAATGTATTATTCAAAACTAAAATAAAAATAAGATGAGCTGGATTATAAAAGAACAACTTTTTATGTTTAGATGTTTAGAATGTTTTAAAAGGTGTGATCATTATTATTTATTTATATTAATCATATAATTACAAATTATATTCTAATACCCTAACCGAGCAATAGCATTGAAGACTATCGGCTCGTTGTGGCGTAAGCAGATCAAAGCATCTGGTGGGAACTAATGACCCCTGCACTGATAAGCTAGCACGCTACCAACTAGCCTACTAAGGAGCTTAATGATATTTATAAATATGATTAAATTGAAATGCATTAACATGGACTAATTAAAAAAAAGTGTAGGGAAATATTTTTCAAATTTTACTAATTTAAAAAGAATAACAGAAATTATGTAGTCAAACCAACTAACAGAAAAAAATATATCATGGTTGCGTGAGGTCACACACAGAAATGTTATAAATTCTCTAATTTAAAAATAAAATCTCTCATGTGAATTATTAAATGTTATGTACGTAGGCGTATGAGTGATATATTACCATAGTGCGATATTACTCATACGCTCCGTAGCATACAACTAAAAAGTATAATATTATTGGCTTTATCTTGAACTTAGGAAAAATTAGTGTTTCCAATTCGGTTAATCGATTAACCGATTCCTCGATTAATCGCCTCTGTTTCGATTAATGTCGAAACGAATAATTTAATACTCAAAAAATTATTCGAACCGAATAACCGATTAAAATCGGTCAATTAACCGGTTAAATTTTTAATATAAGTTTTTCTGTTATTTTTTTATAAATCTTCTTAATTTTCTTTGGCAAGAAAATCGTGGAAAAAAACATAAACTAAAATACAATCAAATTATTTTCAAATCGACTGAATCAAAGCATATGTTATATAGGCTTTAGGAAATATTTTTAATTCAATTCCTATAAATAATAAATTTTAAATAATATAAAATTATATTTTCATGTGAATAAGAATTTAAATAGAACTTTCATCCTCCGTATACACATATTTCGAGCTAACAAATGATCTCATCAGATCGCGAAGTTTTAGAAAGGCTAGAGCCTCTAAGCAAAGCTGCAACAAAAAACCTATTAAAATATATGAAACATGTGACTAGATGTATTTCTAACAAGCACTATGTTTTAAAATAATAATATAAAATTGCTTTAAATTCGAAAACTTTATTTTCTAAAAAATAGTTTTATCTAAAATTCTATAAATTTATAAAAATAACATAGAATTTTGTCACTAATTTAATTTACCAACAAATTTTGATAAAGTAGGAACTTAAGTACAATTAAGTTGTTTAGTCAAAAATATTTAAAAATTTGATTATTAAAAAATAAAAATAACCTTTTTAACTCTAAAGCTTTAACCAGGTAGTGAAAGAGTCAGGGAACAGTGGCACTTCTATTTAACTTTGTGAATTTTGCAAAAATTATTCATACCATATTTTTAAGAATTTGTTATTGAATTTTTTCGGCATTTTTTTTTTATTCTGGACAGTGTCATATAAAGAAAATTAAAACCAACTTTACCGACAAAATGTCCCACTTCTGTAAAACACTATCTACACTTCGTCTACTTCCACTGAGCACGTCTGACATTTTCTTTTTAAAAAGTCGTCAGATTCCTTTGAAAAAAATCCAAGATTATAAGATATGATTCCTTAAAAAATCTCAGGATGCTTTAAATTGTCCTAAATAAACAATTTAGGAACCAATGCAATAGACTTAACTTGATATTTCAACAAAAAGCAGTTATTTTCGTTCATATTGATGAAAGAAATATATTTATTTTGCATAAAACTATTAATTGATGAATCGCCAATTTTTCTGATTAATCGATCCAAATAAACGATTAATCAATTTTCTTAATTTTTTTAATAATGACCTAACATTTTAACCGGCAGGGTCGAATAATTTTAAACACTAGGAAAAATACAGTTGTACACCGATTTGTTATTTACTTAGTTCTACCTTTTTTAATACATAACTACATTTTTGTGCAAAAACTGCTCTGCCAAAGATTTTCTGCAAATTGTTCCCAGACATCACAAATACGTTATCAAGAAAAAGATTTGCCGTGTTCACTCTTATGGGCTAAAGTTTGTTTTCACGCATTTTTAGACCAGGGACTAGAGTATTCAAAAACCGAAACCGAAACCGGTCAACCGGTTTCTTTTTTTTTTTAAACCGATCGGTTTCGAATATTTTGTAAATTCGAAGAAAACCGAAAACCGGTCTTTTTTGTTCGGTTAACCGGTTTTTTTAATTACATCACCAACAGGGTTACTTGGTCTCTTTTATTTTTTCCGAACACTTTTATAATCGTTTGTTTGGTTATGAAGATTTAGATGTAAGTCTGATAGATTCCAATGAAGACTTAACTTTGGATATTCCAAACTCAAATAGTTTAATTTCTTATCTAAATAACACAATAAGCAGTATTCAAAATTCTAAAAAAGAGACTGTACAAAATCATTCATCATTATATGTGACCTTCTCCGAGAAAAGGGACCTAGTGTGTGAAAATGAAGTTTTGAGAAAAACGCATTTAAAGTTTCATAACGCATTATCACTGTGAACACACCTTCAGTTGGGAGATTCGATTTGGTATGGTTAGTTATGATTGGGTGCCGACTTTGGTGACGTATTTTTTTCGCTTTTAGAGTGACAATTTAAAACCAAAAAATCAAAAAAAAGTAAATTTTAATGTTTTTCTTATTTTTATCTATTTTCCCAAGTTCGTTTTGTACGTTTTTATGGGGTAAATAAATTTTTATCAGAAATCTAACTCATTTCATCTTATTCTACACCCTTTTAGGTACCAGAATCCACTCTTAAGTCCAAACCCGTTTTTTGACACACTAGTTCCCTTTTCTCGGAGAAGGTCACATAAGATGATTTCATATATCTTGATAAATGCGACAAAAGACCTGAAAAGTTGGACAATTTATATAATTTTCTTTTGACTATTTGTCCAACATCTACTAAAAGAGTATTTTCCACTTCTAGATTTATCAAAAGCAAACAAAAAAAAATCGTCTTAAAACGAAACATTTAAATTGCATATTATTTCTAAAATATTATTTTAGAAGTGAAAAATAGATTTTCTTTTCACATATTTAAAATGTAATATTAAAAAAACTTATTTAATGCCAAACGTTCAAATTACTAACGTACCTAGTTTTACCCAATTTACAAACTTAATCTCTATTCATTTGATATGAATATAGTTTTATAATATTAATTTTTAAGATATAATATCAAAAAATATTAAAACAAATAAATAAAATTTTGAAATGAAATACAACAAAAAAATATTTTAAAATATTTTTTTTTTTTTTTTCAAAGAATGTATATTTTTATTTGTATTACTTTATATAATAAATTTATTTTTTTTGTTTGTAATTAAAACAATTAACGAATTATATAAGCTTTTTATTCAAATTAAAAAAAAAAACCGAAAAAACCGGTTGTCCGGTTTTTTCTGCAAAAACCGAAACCGGTTTTTTTTAAATTCGATTTTTCGAAAAAAAACGAAACCGGTTTTTTCAAAAGGCCGGTTTTTTTAATACTCTACCAGGGACTGAAACCGAACCCGAGCTCAAACTGGTTCAGGTACGCTGTATATAAAAACTTTGAACCCGAACCCCCAAAAATATAACTAGGTTCGGCTTCAAAAATATAAACAAATATTCTTGCTATTCATGGCGTGAGAAATGTTTGATAGACAAATCATAAAAACACATTACATTTCTTGTATTCCAGTTTGCAGAGTTCGACACTGTTTTTAGACCTTTTTTTAAGAAAATACTTGATCAATGCAAAGCTATTTGCAAAGCTATTTGAAAAAAAAACCGTACTAGACTGTCAAACTAGCTGGAATTGCAGTTACGACATGATTCAAGCCTTTTTTGAATACAGAAGTAGGGAAACATTTTTCAAATTTTACTATGAAATTTAAAAAAAGAAGTACAGAACTAGCAGAAAAAAATATACCTCACGCAAGGTCACACACAGAAATGTAATTAATTTTCTAATAAAAAATAATATCTTTTATGTGAATTTTTTACTGCACGAAGGCGTATCACTCATATTGCCATATTGCGGTATATTACTCATACGCGCAGTAGCATACAATTAAATAGTATAATATTAATGTCTTTATTTTGAACTTTGGAAAAATACAGTCGTACACCGATTTGTTATTTATTTAGTTCTACCTTTCTTTTAATACAAAACTAGATTTTTAGCAAAAACAGCTCGGCCAAAGATTTTTCGCAAATTGTTCCCAGCCATCCCAGATACGTAATCAAAAAAAAGATTTGTTGTGTTTACTCTTATGGATTAAACTTTGTTTTTTCGAGTTTTTAAACCAAGAACTGAAACCGAACTCGATTCCAAAGAAGTTCATGTTCGCTGTTTATAAAAACTTTGAACCCGAACCAGCTGAACCCAAAAATTACTGTTCCTGGCGTGAGAAAACATTAAATTTCTTGTATTCCAATTTTAAGTGCTCAACACTATATTTAATCCTTCTTTTAAGATAATACTTAATCAATGCCAATACCAAAAATGTCTTTTTTAGCTAAAAAAACTAAATTTGAAAAAAAACGTACTAGACTGTCAAACTAGCTGGAATTCCAGTTATGACATGATTCAAGCCTTATTGGAATACATAAGTTTTTGTTCGGAATTACTGGATGCTGCATTAACTATGAATGATAATAGTTGGAATATTTTTGAAGAATTCGTAGAAGTTTTTGCACCTGTTAAAATATTAACCATGGAACTACAAGAAGAACAGATAACTTTAGGCGATTTTTATGTAATCTAGCTTAGTTTTAAATTAGAGACAACAAAAGATGATAAAACAAAAACATTTTCATAAAAATTATATTTAAATATTATAAAAACACTAAACCACTTTATTGACAATTCACTTTTGATTGCAGCATTATATCAAGATAGCAGATTTAGGTAAATGCTAAGTCCCGAAGATGTTGAAAATGCAAAAAAAACATATTTTAAAAACAATTAAAATTTTAAAAAATTGTAAATGGAAAGAGAATAAGAAAATTTCATGAGGGAATTAATCAGTATCTTCTTCTTCAGAAAATTATGAAGATATGCTGGAACAAGTTTTAAAAAAGAAAGAACGATTTTCCAAATCTAATCCTTCAAAGAGAGGACCTTTTCAGTCTAGAAGTTCATTTTGCCGCCACAAAGAACAAATTTAAAAGAGAAAATTAAAAAAAAATATTAATTGTCAAATTAAATGAAAATTTCTTTGAAAAATTAAAAAAAACAATTGTACTTTTTTTAATTTTGAACATGAACCCTGAATCGAACCGAACCCGAAACCGAAATTTTTATTTCGATTAACCCGAACCTGAACCCATTTTTTCAGTCCCTGTTTTAGACAATAGCAATCATTTGCTACCAGGTATATTTTTATGTGATGCTTGTGTCCTTTCAAATTCGATTTCGAATAACACCAGATGTACAAATTTTTGTTTAAATAGGTATTATTGAAATTATCCGCCTCCCCACTACCACAAAACTCGTAAAATTTAATAAGTTTGCCTTTCGCTTTTCTCGTTTATAGTCATATGTAAAAAGGTCGACATTTATTTTTTGTTATACAAAATCAAATTGCATTTATTAAAGCTCAACTATAAATCCTTTTGATTTTTATAGCAAAACATTTTTAACCTTTACAAATCAAACCATAATACAAAAGTAAAAAATATTGAATACATTCGTCTAGCGTAAAAGAATAATAAAATAGAGAAAAAAAAAATAAAATAATACAAAGAAAAATCAAATTTTATAACCTGACCCTCAATTTTATGCGAAATTAAAATACAAAAAAAAAAAAAAAATACTTTATCACATACTTACGTAAAAGGCAAAAACGGAAAATAAAATCAAAATATATATTTTTTATGTAAACGATATGTAGAAAAGTATATAATCAAATGGAATCTATGGTAATATTATATATATATATACTCACATATCAAACGTATCGTAGGTTTTTCAAATTAAAAAAAAAATATATATATATATAGGGTGTCTCAGTAAGAATGCACTTTTTCATTTTAAAATAAAAACACGTATATTTTGAGATAATTCTATTTTTTTTATATATTAAATTATAGAGAATACATGTTCCGATTAAGTATGGAATAAAATATTCGTCCAATAGCCCCCACGTCTCTGATAAGAGGCTATTAATCTTTGTGGAGGTCTTTTGTAAAAATTCGCTGTGTACTGCTTCGTAAAATTTAAAGTTGTTGAAAACGAGGCCGAATACAGCAGCAATATTTTCAAGAAATAGACCGGTACGTTGACGCACAGGAGTCTTACTGTACATAACCGACACAGTTTCTTCAAGTTTTTTTGACCACCCTTCGAATACTTGACACATTAGGTGCACATTCTTGACTGAAAATTCTTCTTTCGTAAAGCGCTCCATTTTGAATAATCAGAATAAATATATGTGACAGCTGACAAATTTCAGAGTTGCCACTTGCAAAAAAAAAAATACACTAAATTTAAAAAAGTGCACTGTTACTGAGATACCCTTTATAAAAAAACCAAAATCTGTGCATTTCAATAGATTTTTACTACTACGCACTTTACATAAAATTAGAAAGAGAACAAGTGACACATGCTTAAATTTGTTTAAAGAAAACCTAAAGAAATTGATGAATAAGTCAATACTATGGTTTATTTATTTTTGCTCCCAGTCCCACTACGAAGCATAATAGAATTGATTTAAAAGGTGTTTATTAAGGTGTCCCCTAAATTACAAACTTTTAGATTTTAATGTTATTCCGGTCTCTGGTTTTTACCATTTTGTCTCAAAAGTTAAAAAAAGGCTTTGGAAAATTTCAACCAATTTTCATGAATCATGCGCCATATTATTTCTACTTAACCTTGTTATGTAGATCAAGAAAATATTACAATTTTTAAAATTGCACAAAAAATTTCACTTAAAATCGATTGTTATTCCAAAATTTTCAAAAAAAAAATAACAGTTATTTACTAGTTTGCAGTTGTTTCTATTTACTACTTTTAGTATCATTATCTTTAATGCAATTAAAAAAAAAAAAACAGTTTTTGGTAATTCTTTGGCTTGCCATTTTTCGCTAGAAATGTAAATGTAAATTTTCTGCTTATTTTATAGTTAGTGCAAACCAAGATTTCATTTGAGTGCAATAATTAAAAAATACCTTCAAACTGTTGTATTATCAAAAACGTTTAATTTAAATATAAGGATTGGAATGACCCTCATCAATGTGGATGGAACTCCCGAAATCCTAGAATTATTTGATAAAAATCAGTAACGAATCCCGGTTGTTTTTTCATTGCTTAAATCCCGGGATTTAACCCTTAAAGACAGGGATGCCACTCCCGAAATCCTGGGTTTATTCAATAAAAATTAGTTACGGGGAATATGCTTTTAATATTACGTTAAAACGGACGTTTATTCATCTTAATCAAATTAATTTTGATCTTTAACAAATTTGCGAATCTAAATAATTTTTAAAATAATTAAGCTTTATTTTAAAATAATTAACCTTTATTGTATTTACTATTTTAAGTTTATTTTAAGTTTTGTACTATATTTTTAACATATCGTCGGCTTAACCTGCAAACCTGCTAAATCCACTTTTTAAATAAATTGAGATTTTGATGCCGTGTGGTAGAGAAAGATACGCCTCGTTGACCAGCATGTAGTTTTTCTATAATTTGAATCTTGAAGTGTGTAAAAAGGTTTGATAAGAAAATCTGCTAAATCCACTCGTAGAAAAATTTTTGTAAGAAAAACTGCTACATTATTAGTTGAGTGTTTATTACTAACTCTAATTTAGCTATTTTTACGGCAATATGGGCAGTACTGTAATGAATATGACTTTAATTTAAAAAACACAATTTATCTTAGTAACCCTTGAATTTAAATGAAATATTTAAATCTTTCGGTTTATATGTATATAAAATTTACCTACTGTTGCAGATGTCAACATCTAAAAACGCATCCTACAACTCTAACGAAAGCGCAGTAATGTTAAACCAGCACGAACAGGGTCCAATTTTGGTTTACAATAGAACAACGCTTGGTACCTTATGGTATAAATTCGGATTCGGAAACGGATAGCAGCTATCCGGAAAAATGTAAGAAAACAAGAAAAATATCAAAAGTACAAAAATGTGATCCGTTTGCAGAAAAAAACAAAAAATATAGAGAGGCTGGAAAAAATATTTCGGAAAACGAAAGACAGAAACATGGGATTATGAAGTGCCAAAGAAATCAAGAAAGATGAAGCAAAGATGCAGTTGTAAACAGACGAAATATGGTACTATTAAATGTGAGGCTTTTACAGAAGAACACAGAAAATCTATTTTTCAAAACTTTTGGCAAATGAATTGGCAAGAAAAAAAGGTTTATGTCGATGGCCTTGTGGCATCACTTCCGACTAAAAGGTTACGGGGAAGAAAACATGATCAAGAGTCTAGAAGAAATCAGTCTCTTGTTTACTATTTAAAAAACACGACGAGCAAACCAAGGTATGCAGAACCATGTTTCTTAACACGCTCGGTATTGGAAGATGGACTGTGCTTAATTGGAAAAATGAAAAAACATTTTCCAAGAACTCTAAAGATCGCCAAGAGCTAGATAATTTTTTAAACTCTTTACCTGCTATGGAGTCACATTACTATCGCGCCACATCCCAAAAAAAGTATTTGCAACCAGACTGGCCAACAAAGATGTCACTCTACCAATTTTATAAAAATGATTGGTGTAAAGCCGGGATGTTCGAAGTCTATCGATAGCTGCATTTTACAATGCCTTTGATGATAAAAAGTTGGCTTTATATATTCCTAAGAAGGACCAATGTGAAAAATGTGCATTGGAAATTTACCGGAAGTAGAATATTTAGAGCACCAACAGAAAAAAGAAGAGGCTAGGAGAGAAAAGGACAAAGACAAAAGTGATGAAAATATTGTATTTACAGTTGATCTGCAAGCCGTTCTGATGGCACCTAAGTCAAAAATTAGTAGTTTATATTATAGAACAAAACTACAGGTGCACAACTTGACTTTTTATAATTTAAAAAATAGAGGCGGATACTGTTACTTATGGAACGAAACTGAAGGAGGATTATCTTCTGAGGAATTTGCGAGCATATGGGTGAATATAATTGAGGATGTTGTGTTGCCGCAAAATAAATCTTTAGAGCTACGTAAAATAATTTTTTAAAGTGACGGATGCAATTATCAGAATAGAAATTGTGTAATGTCTAATGCTTTGATTTCTACATCCATAAATCACAACATTATTATTGAACAAAAGTTTCTTGAAGTGGGCCACACTCAAACGGAAGCTGACTGCATTCATTCCACTATCGAACGCGCACTTAAGAACAAAGTCATCTATGTGCCTGCAGACTATGTTGAAGTCTGTAAATCAGCTAGAAAAAAGCCAAAACCATACGAGGTAAATTACATCAGCTATACGTTTTTTAAAAAATTTGATACTGTTCAGTTCTTCAAAAGCATCCGACCTGGTCGCAACAAAGGTGACGCAAAAGTCACAGACATACGTGCATTACAATATAGCCCAAGTGGCGAAATACTTTATAAATTGAGATTTTCAGACGAATGGCAAAAATTTCCCCAAACAAAATCAACCGCAATTATTTCCAAACCCTTTTGTCAGCTTCCTTGCCTTTACGAAAACAGAAGGAAGATCACAGCCAAAAAGTTTGAAGACTTACAATATTTAAAAAGATCACTTCCCGAAGATTGCCGTTCCTTCTATGATAATTTACCCCATGAGTAAATTTAAAAACACAAAGCAATAAGTTATTTAGATTAGTTATTACACTATTAGTATTAGTTAGTTATTTTGAAATCATTTTGTTTTCATGGAAAAATTTTTTTGTTGTATTCCACTTAAATGTTTTCATTTTATGATTATTTTTATTTGTTTAATATAATAACAAGATATTTTTGTAATTACATGCTTTTTTAAATAAATACTACTTGTGAAACTAGAAAGAAAACCTCCTATCTCCCTTAGAAATGATATAAATTGATGTGAGAAAACCTGCTAAGTTACAAAATCGTTTATAAATAAATAAATACAATTTTTATTTTTGTACATTGTAGTCATACATGAAGAATACCATAAAATAAACCAACTATATTTTTAGTTTTCCTCTCAAGCTGCAAATATGATATAAAAGAAGTTTTTTGTCTCTCCTGTAAAATATGCTGAAAGGGAGTTAGCAGGTTTGCAGGTTAAGCCGACGATATTTAATCATTGTCTGTAAGGAATTTTGCTTCCATAGACTGAATGAAATAAAATTATTTTATACATTTTAATTTTTTTTTGAAAATACAACAGTTTTTGTTAAAGCAAATTAATTTTAATATATTAAACAACATTTGTAATTACATATCTGAAATTATCAATTTAAGCTCAGAGCAAAAAAAAAAATATTTTTGAAACTATTAGTTGTATACCTTAAGAAAATTTTATATATTTAGGATAAAATATTTTAACAATTTCACTACAAATAGAGAAACTCATAGAAAATTCTGACAAAGTAATACAAAAATAAAAAAAAAAAATTTCAAACCAGAACACAATAGGTGTGTTCGACGTACGTTACCGCGGGTGCCCGCGGGAACCTTATCTTACCAGAAAGCGTTTCTCGTAACAAATATTGGGTAAATGAGATCGTTCATGAGAGAGAAATTGTGTTTCTCTTTTTACCAAAACTTATCCGTACTGTCAAATCATCACTTGCTGCTAATAAATCAGCATTTGTAAAAAAAATTAAAGTTAAATAAAAAATTTACTATAAAGAACTTTTTCTTTTAAATAATGAAAAATACATTTAAAAATGTAAATAGTTATTTGTCATTTCAAATATGTTTATGAATTAAGCTGTTTTTTAATATGAATAAATTTGACATTAATTTTTGGATATAAAATGTGGTTTTGCGCGCTTGCAGTATTTTGGGCATTATTATGCTTTTGTCAGAGAATTTTTTGCTTAGTCTCATTTTACCAGACTTTACCTAAAATTACCTCGTACAGATGTAATTTATTGAAGGAGCGAAAATCTTAGTATTTGAATATTTTGAATTACATATTTAATTTTTTACGTTCTTTTAATAATTGGAATAGAGGACTGACTGACTTACTTATTATTGACTCACTGACAGACTCATCATTGCTAATCCTATAATGATGGAATTACAAACATGAAATTTGGAATTCAAACGCATTTTGCTTAAACCTGAAATTTAAAATATATTTTCCCTAGAGTATGGGCCAATCCAGTGGTAATGTACTTTTTGAAATTTTCGTCAGGATCATGATCAAAATGCGGGCTTAAAAAGTAAATTCTCACTCCTAACAGCCTGTCTAGAAACCAGAAATTAAATATAAGTGTTTTCTGGAATATAAGCCCCTCAAAATCTTAGCGGGAGACGGTCTGGCCAAAACACTGTGGCTAGAAATCTGAAATTTAAAATATAAACTTTCTGAAGTATGTCTTAATTTAGCAACAGAATAATTTTTTGGAATTTTCGCCAGGAACGTACAATAATAGAATTGGAATTCAAAAAGGGAAAAAGTGCCCACATTACCTGCCTACTCAAACGGAACCCTGAAATATAAAGAAATACCAAATATGGAAAGAAGAACTAGTGGAATTGAAACACTAGACAAGGTGACCAAAATGGCGTGGAACAGAGAACCAGAAACAAACAAAGAATACGAAATAGAATAGAAAGGCATACGAGTGATATCAATTTAATTTAAAAAATGGTAATAAAAATTAAATCATCATTTAACTAATCTACTAAATGTATTAGTCTTATGTACGGTACACATCCACTTACAAGAAAGGAACATGATATCAATGGGGCATAAAAAGTTAAAAAGAGCCTCCTCTAGAGTATGGTCTATGTTACCGAAGGTATAATTTTTGAAATATGCAATAAAAACTTGGCAACATGGTGTTAAAAAGTGAAAAAGTGCGGCCTTAGTCACACATAACAAACCGTTGGATGTAGGATTTTGAAATTTTGGGCCGCTATTCTGGTGTAGATTTCCAGGATCTTAATTACCAACTCCTTCTCCCCTTCTGAAATTTAAAATATATTGTCTCAAGGGTATGGGCTAATTTAATGATAAAATACTTTTTGCAGTACACTGGTGCTAGGAACTTGAAATTTGGCAAGTAAGTCCCTTCTCCAGCATAGATATTGTCCAAGATGGTCTTAAAATGGCAAGAATTGCAGGATCCCGGAAAATTCCGATCCGGCCCCTGGCACATAATTTTTTTGATTTTAAACTCTTCCATAAGGAGATTTTGAAAACATAATTCGGATTAGTATCCCTAATTTGCACATATTAAAAAATGAAAAAGAAATGATACTAACATATTTTTTTAAATAACTTCGAATTTAACTTGTCATAATTTAAGGGACACCTTAGCGTACATATTGTATGTATATGAATTAAGGTGAACCTTATCAAAAATATATTAATTTTATTAGTAAGCATAACAACACATTAAATTGTGATATCACGATTGAAAATACAAATTTCTTACAGTCTGCCTCCCTAAAGAAAACTCTTAGAAATACAATAAATTTTGAGAGAAAATATGTTTGCAAAAATTATTATAGTCAGGCCCATTGGATTTGGTAAAACATTGGTATTTCAAATTTAGTTAATAGAAAAAGCTTCGTCAATTTATGACCAATAAAAATTTTTATTAAATATATCATTTCATCATTTCATTTAACACATTTTTTTTAGAGCTTTTCCTAGATAAAATAAACCCTTTTCTTTGCTCAGTGTACAAATAATTCAAAAACAATCAAACATTTACCACCCTAATGTATTCTATTATAGATGAATGTTTGAATCTAGGTAAATAAAATACTAAAATATGTGGCTTTAAATGAAAAGAACATAAAACGAAGAATTCCAATGCATGTATGAGTAGTTTATACAGAAATACTTGTGTATGTGTCTGCATATCAGGATGTTTAGTTAAAGAAGAAAGAGTTGTTTACAAGCACTACCAGGAGCAATGAACAAAATAACAACACCAGCAGTCGTACAACAAAAAAAAAAGGACATGTTTTGTATATGTGATGCTTGTTATTTAGAACATTTTCAGAATTTAAATGAGTTCGAAAACGTTTTTTGGTTCACTATAAAGAAATGGATAAGATGAAGCTAAAAGAAAACTCCATTTAACGACATTTACAACACATTTTGACAAGCACATATTGAAAGAACATAATAAATATGTATGTGTACAAATAAATCCTTTAAGATGAATTAATAAATTGTAGAGATTTTTTTTTTTAAATTTAAGAATAAATAATAAATTGTTGCGATTTTGTTAAATTTAAAACAGGTGGTTTAAAAAAACAAATAACATTAAATTTTTGCTATAGTTTTTGCTTATATTGTTTAAATCTAAATTGTTTTAACTTTCTTTAAAACAATTAACAATAACTTTCTCTTCATTTTTAGCATTTTACAATTATATTTTTAAAGAGCTTTAAAATCACGAATTAAACAAAATAAAAATTAAACTAATTTTGTCAGTGTTGACAAGGTAATTGCAACCTTTTGAAGAAAAGTTGGAATATTTCTTTTAAGATATCGTTCAAGGACCTATTTTTAAAATCGCTTCAAAAAATAAAAAAGTCAATCCGAGTTACCCTAATTTGGAATCTAATGACACAGCTTCTGGTGGATCTGTGGGGTCAGCCGCCAAAGCTTAGGCTGGAAATCAGTCAGTAAGAAATGGCTGTATTACTTCTAAAATACCTTGACGCATACTGATTAATATTGACGTATATCGTTTATAATGACCGGGGTTTTCTACCATCGGAGAAGGTGACATATCTTATAAACGAGGCTGAACTCACAACACTCATCATCCTATTTGGGGCATCATTAACACGAAAGAAAGAAGTACTACACTTTTGGAATTTGTACTTAGTACTAATCGTCCCATACGTAACAAATGACACATTCGGGAGAGCTAAAAGACCGGTGAATTGGTTCTCTGACCACAGAACAATTGAATTACTTAATGAACATGAGTCAGCAAAAACACTTCCTAGAAGAAAGATTGTGTTCATTGGAAATGAAAGTTTTCTGGCCTACATCACTCAAATCTCAAAATAAGTTAATATACTCCACATTGAGGATATGATCATGGGGGTGTTGAGCGCATCTGTGATGCATCTTGTACTAGAAGGAAACCTAGGGGAAGATGGAACGGATAGCTCAGGATAGCTGGTATAGCTAAGCTGAACTGTGAGATTGGAGGTTTTAAGCTTTACAAGTAGAACTGCAACACGTCTCTGACGTGCTAGGAGAGGCAGACGAAAAATTAATTCTTCCAGATGTGGAAAGATATCATATATGATTCCAAGGGATTTCAGACATACATTCAGTAAATCTTCATTTCTTTTGAAAACATAGGAAATGATAATAGAATCTTACGCACGGGAAACCATAGACTGCACGATAACATGCATTCAGTAGGGGAAGGTCAACGGATACTACTCAGCATAAGAGTGTTGGTATCATTGAAAAATCTTTCTTGGTTAGGGAGTAAGCCTTAGTAGCTTTCATGAAGATAGAGGAGGCTTTTAGTAACACCGAACCTAACTCTATGGTTCTAGCGGAAATTACACCGATCTGAAGTTTGCTGACCAATAAGCACATAACGGCTGTGTTGGGTGGTAATCTTATGACCCCTTCATGACCAAAGAGACGCTCCAGAGAATTAATCATGTACTTCTCTTCCAGGGAAGAGGCGGTAGAGATGTGGTATTCTACATTGATAGTGACGAAATAAATGTTTTCTTCTACTTTGAGGAATAATATCCATGCGGTAGATCACCCTATAATTTTGTATATCTATCTGATCTAACTGAAATAGTTTCAGAGAGTATATATAATGGTTTCTGTAAGCTCACAGGAGTACTAGTCATTGGAAGTTATAATGCATCTTCTTTACTTACATAACTGTGAAAGCAGGTATCGTCACAATGGGCTCACAGTGGGTGTAACCACAGTGTGGTATTGGGGAATGGTGATTTTCTGCCGAATGCGTATGATATGCCTTCGGTGACTGCGCATGATAATTTTTTTACCGTCCATATACCAACGAACCGATAATTTAGCGGTGAGGAGGTAGGGCATCGACATTTATACGGACGGCAATTGAGTTTGGTTTTGAGGTATATTCCGAGGAGCTTGATTTGCAGCTGGGTCGTCAAATAACGACAGAGTGTTTTAGACGAAGTTGATAGTGAAGTGGAGGTTGCCTCTTGGCTTGCCATGTGGTATTCGAAAGTGTTGGTATTCCTATGGCAACTTGTAAGTTGAGCTACCGGCTCTACTTTGAGAGGGCGACTAATCTCAGGTGGGCTAATGGAGTCACTTATGTGATTAAAAGGCGAATGTGATTCGAGTCTTTTAGGCATACCAGGGCGCATATATCGTTATTCAGAAGAATTATTTGAGTTATGGTGGCAGTAATAACAGGCTACTGTCATTTTCAGAGACATGCATAGAAGTTGGGGGTAACTTTAAACTTCCGCTATTAAAGCTGCATGGATGAGGAGAAAGAGAAGGGAAAGCATCACTTTTTTAGTCCGTATCCTCGCGGGCCATTCATAGGATAGGTTACATCTAGCACCTCTTAAACTTCATACGGAGATCTAACTGGTTCAATGGTAGAGTCTGATTGCCAGTGATTCATCTGCCTTGTGGCATCACAATGTAACTCAGAGTCTGAGGCTGTCACAACGACCTAATCTAACCTATAGATAATGATCGTACCTATCGGAGCGAGTAAAGTATAATATTATCGCATTTCAGATGCATCCGAGTTTTCTTATGATAATCCGATTTTGTCATATGATAATTTACAAAATGATTAAAATTTTAATATACTCCTGTTTGTGTATGTCCAAATCACAAATAATTAAGAATACCGCAGTTAATCTTAGAGTTTTAAGAAGAATCTCGATCTGTTCATTTGCAAATTTATGTCAATAGTTTGTTCCAATGGTTGATAAATGTTTGGTGTAATTTTTTTGTTAAACAAGTTTTACTTAAAAAGGATAATCACACTAGTGATTTTTCTAAACTTACTTTACATTCACTAAATATATCTCGTTTTTAAAGTTTTCTTTTTTTGTTTGCCTTTAAACCTATAGACTTTAATTTAAACTCTTTTATACTACAACAAATCGGCAAATACTCTATATTTTCATTTTTTTTAAGACAATATTTTCATTTTTTTAAGACATAAAATATCTTTTTGATTTTTTGTTTCTTTCAATCGACATGCATTTGTTGATATAGTTTTTTTGAAATCAATTCCATTTAGGATTTTTTTTTTTAACTCTTAAATTTTTACTTTTTGTTTAGTACCAAATTTTCTTCTCAATGAATTCTTCATTTAGTAAAGATTTCTATTTTATTTTTGTGTTTTTGTGAATAGGTTTGAAAATGTAAACAATATCTAAAATGCTTGTAGATTTTACAATAAACCTCTTTATTTCGTTGTTATTTTGTTGATTGTGTTGTCTTACAATTTCGTATACAATTTTTTTTTTTGTTTTGTTTAGTTTGTATTTATTACAGAGTTCCTTTGCTGGTAGTTTGATATGTTATGGTTTAGGAGGATGATATTTTCTCTATAGGGATTTCTATGATGACTTTCATAGATTGCTGTAATGATGTATGTATGTATTTGTATTTTGTTATTTTCCATTCTCTTTTTTTTTTTCTTTTTTTTTCTTCTTTGAATTGTGAATTTTGTGTACTTGAATGTTTTTCAATATCGTATATGTATTACAAATTTATTCAAATCTTTTGACATTTCTTTACAAAATTAAGATGCAAAAGCTGTGATAAGTAAAATCATTTTATGGTTTAATATTAAATAAAACTTATTTGGGTTACATCAAAAGGCATGTTAATAAAATCTATTAGTTTTTAATATAAATTGAATAATACCACAACAATAGAGTTTATTTTCTTATTGCTTAAGCTTTGTCTGTTCTGACATTTCTAAAACTTTGATTAGATCTTTGGCCGGATCAAAATAAATGTATCAATTTATGTGAAACTAAAAAATAAAAAAAAAACATACAAAAAATTTTGTTTTCAGTAACATAAATTAAATAAGGTGCACAGATACAGATAGATGTTGCAACGCTTTAGAAATTTAGAATAATTTTATGTCATAGTAATAAAAAACAGGTATCATCTGCACTATATTATTGTGAAAAAGCAAATACTTTTTCATAATCTCTGAAAGTATATTTTATATTTCTTCTGCACGATATTTTAAGTCATTATGTTCAAAATTTTGATTTGCTGTATATTAGTTAATATATACGCATAAGAAATCTTATACAGTGACCCGAAAAACTGAGGACACTTCTAGCCGCGGCTGGCTCCGAAGTAGCTCATCCTGTCATTCCAATTCTCTAAGACTTTGTTGACAGTATCTGGTTCTATCTCACGAGAATGGCTTGGACGATATTAACCTCCAGGGTATGGTACATTTCAGGATTATTCGCATAGTATCAGCCTTTTAAAGCACCACACAAAAGAAAGTATACACGGAACAAATCACAGTTCCGAGGCGGCCAATTGACATCGCCAAGACGGATGATAGATTGTTGGATGAGCTGTGTGATATGGTGCGACATCCTGCTCAAACTAAGTTCGAAATCATGGCTCTATAGCGCTCGTTGATGACTGAAATGGTGTTCCCAGCAGCATTTTCGAAAAAACCGGCCAATGCTACTATCACTCCAAAATACATACCAATCTGTCACTCTATGTAGATACATTAGTTTCTCGACACTAACGTACGGGGCTTAAGATCGCCAGATGTGGCAATATTGTTTGTTGACATAGCTGCAAATGCGATTTCCAATTGGAGCCCCTATTAAGCCCAAACTGAGAAGTTGTAACAAAGTGGATAATCCTTTACCTTTATATACTGAGTCAATTGGGCATTGTAAAATTCCAATCATGCTGGTGCGTGAAATAAGAGTCGATGTTGTACACTTTCAGCCACAGCAGGAACAATCTCATCGGTTTTTAATATTTTTGTTTTTCATTTATCGAACAGAAAGTATATATCAGTGTCTGATTTAAAAAGGTAACAGTATTTGGACCACCCTATATGCATGTGTTCTCTCCAAAATTTCAGTTTTGACCTTGAATTAATACTGGACGTTATTTATTCAAGGTTTACGGACTTATTGTGCAAAAACGTCACAAATATATTATTGAAAGTATTGTCCATCGCCGGCTATAACTTTTACCATTTTTCTGAAAATTTCGGATAACAGCTCGGAAGAACGACTCGTCTTTTGAGGCAATCCAATCATCGACCCATATTTTGTATTGATCATGTGAAATGAACTTCTGCTGGGACAGGACATGTGTCTTCGACTGGAACAAGTAGTAGTCGGAAAGAGCAATGTCTGAGAGCTTCTGTATTTCCAAGTAGGTCCTGACCGCTCTTGCATAATGTAGTCGAGCATTGTCATGCTACAAAATCACTTTGTCGTACCTTTCTTCGAATTCCGGCCGTTTTAGTTTAAATACAGAGAACAAACTTCATGTCATAAATATTCGGTTTTGCGAAGGATGTTGATGGCTGTCCATGCAAAAGACGTGACTTTTTGTGCTTAGGGTTGTCGTAATGGATTCACTTTTGAACCGGTAGTCAGTGTGTGTGTTTTTTTATCACTATACACTTTCTATAACTGCTTGAGCGGAAATTTAGACTGTTGAGAACAAAGACAAATATTTTATTCTGTTTTCAACAAAAAAATTCTCTTTAGCTTTAGAAATTGTTTAAGTTCTTGCCATATTTACATATGTCAATAATATTGAAGAAGATATTAAAATTCTCGGTGATGTCATGTATTCGGCAAAACTCTTATTTAAAATTTTTATCAACATTTTTGGTAGAAGAAAAATATTTGTTTTAAGATTAAATGGCAATTTACGAGACTTGTTTACAAACAAATATAAACGGAAAAAATACTACCTACTACAATGTTACTAGAAGATCTTGCCTCACCCAGATGTTTTTTTTTTTTCAATTTACTACCCCTAGTTCCTTCTATTACATACATAAAGATAAAGAAACTTTGGCAAATGTGCTAAAGTTAAAAGCATTTCATTCGGCAGATAAAGAAAAGATTATTGAAAAAACATAGAAAATTGAAAGGTTTATTTAAAAAAAACTGTTTTACGCAATAGAAGAAAAGAAATGAAAATTAATTGATAACAAAAAAAAACTCTTGATTATATCTACTAATACCAAATTTATGGTTAAAAAGTTAAAACTTTTTAATTTTCTTTTTCAAAATATATTATTTAAGGAAAAAGTAATGCAGTTGTATTAAATCGTGGTTGATTTAATTCCTGGTTAAATCTTTAAAAAACATTTGCCTGAAAATCAAAAACTTTATACATACATGTCAATCAAAATCTTATTTCGAAATTAAAGATGTCCCTGGTTGATAAAATTACATCTACAACAAATACAACTATAAAATATAAACGTCTGCCATATACATTTAAATATGTATAAGCATTAAAAACATAAACGAAAATGGAAAAAGAAAAACTATACGACATACCCATTATGTACTGTGTCTTCCAAGTGGGTGTCATTTTATGGAGGTTCAATGTACTTCATGGCATTTACAATTCTACCAAAAATAAAGTGCAATCAAATGTTCATTTGCATCATCTCCATGGCTATGATCATCATCTCGAAACACATCGTCACCCAAATAAAATAGTAAAAGTATGCGAAAAACTCAAAAATGAAATAAAAACCACTAAAAACAAAGAGAAAATTCATTCATTTCGTATGTATGACATGCCATATATGAAGACAAACAAATACAGACTAACCAATCGCACTATGGGAGAAGAATTTTTATTATAAATGGAATATAACAAAATTTAAAATTTTAAATATGTTAAAATTTTTATTATCAAATATTATTCTAGCAAGCAGAGTCTGTTTGTGGTTTAATGAAATTCCGTTATGCATAGAGGGGATTAAATACTTTTTGTAAAGAGAAGCAACACACATTAAATGTGTGAAATATGGTGAAAGATGAAGGGCTTCAAATATGACACACTGTAATTGCGTAGGATGATAAATCTTAGCACAGTTGATGAATTTTAAAACAGATGGAGAGTTGGCGAATTTGTTGAAGCTTTTCAGTTAATAGCCCTGTTATGTTATTTAAGTCCGATGGAGGACGTTGCGATATATATGAGGGATAGAAAACTCATACATTATACTTTTCTAAATTGATCTTGCCGTCGCCGAGATTCGTTCCCGCAACATTTTGTCCAACGCTCATACTATTACACCACAATGACCACAACAAGGAAAAAAGTTTTCCCCATGACGGCTTGTAAAAAAATCATTATCTACAAAAATTAAATTTAAATATCTGTTGCCTAGAGTATAAGATAATTTACTAAAAAAAAAATTTTTTGAAAATATCCTTACACTTAAAAAAGTTTGTAAGTTAAAATAACTGAAAATATCATTTAAAAGAAATGATATTTCATTTAAAAACCTGTCTACTTAATTTTCATTTAAATTAAATGTCATTTGTTATTTATTTTTAAATGTTGATTAATCAACTGACACATCCGTAAGAAAAAAATGATATAACCAGTTAAAATAAATGTCAAAATTTTACCTACCAATCCTTAAAAAATAAATGTTTTTTTCATTTATTTGAAATTATTACCGTTTTTGTATTTTTTATTTTTTTAATATACTCGTACAATACAAAATGTATGTATGCATATGAAGCTATAAACACTTTTGGTGTGAATGTATTTGTATATGTATGTGTGTTTATGAAGTTCTTGTAATTTCTATTGAAAAATTTTGTATATATACAACAAATTTAAATAAAAAATCAAATTGAAATTCTTTGAATATTTTTTTTTTTGAAACAGACAGCAAACAAAATTTAAATTTGTAATAACTGTTACGGACACAAATAAACCACAAGTTTCCGTTTTGTGGATAATTTTTTATTAAATTTCAAACAAATGAAAAAAATAAATGAATCTGAAAAAAATCGCTAAATGATAGTAAATTATTTCGAATAAATGTATAAAACAGTTAATATAGATATTTCTTTGAAAAATAAATGTATTTTCCTTTATTTTTAAATGGAACGGAAAACTTTTTTATTAAACTACAAACAGTTAACTACATAATATTCTGAGTGTAGGAATATGGTAAAAATGGATATTTAAAAACTAGAAAAATATGCTGTTAACGACCTGACTCAACTGCTTTAGCTAGAAACCTGTAAATCTAAAATTTTTAATTTTTGCCAAGGACGTGGTAAAAATGTGAGGGCTCAAAAATTGGAAAGGTGTGTCCCTTAACGGGCTACCAAAATCGCTTTGGCTATGGGAGCACGGGCTTATTCAAAAATAAATAGTTTTGATGATTTTGCCAGAAACGTGATATTTTATCACGATACAAAATGAGAAAAGCCGTGCTTAAAGGCCTACCTACCCAAACCATTGAAATTTTAAGAATAAGTTTGATTAAATTAACACTATACAAAAGCTCCAAAGTGGAATGGGAACGAAATGGCATGGAACAGGTAACGAGTAGAGTTAAAGCACAAGACAATGGAAATGAAATGGTATGGAAAGGGAAACTAGTGAAATTCAAACAAAAAAAGCGGAATGAAGTGGAATGGAATAGGGAACGAATGCAATTGAAAAACTTGAGAAGAGAACCGTATTAGAATGAGGAAGGAGTGGAATTCAAACAAAAAGGGAAACGAAATGGAATGGAACGGAACAGGGAAGAATTGGAATTGAAACACTAGAATGCAACAGGTAGAACATTTAAATATGCACTGTAGACAATGGAAATCAGATGGAATAAAACGAAGAACGAGTGGAAAGGAAACAATTGATACGAGTAGAATTGAAAGACCAAACGCACTAAACGAATTGGAAAGGAGTGAAATTGGATTTTAGTAAAGTTTTTCTCTGTTTAGTGCTTTCCGTTAATGGTAATTATTTCTGTTAATGGTAATTATTTTTTAACTGGTGCATTATTAATGACATTGATTGTCATTAATCAATGAAATCAAATTATTATTATTAATTTAAAAAATAGTAATAGATGTGCTTCACTCTTAGCTATCAACGTTAAGTAATATTTAAAACAAATCTACATTAAACCGTGTAAATTTAAACACAATTTTAACCAGCTAATGTTTATAATATTTGCAGCACAATTAACTTTAGAAGTAATGTGTAAATTTGCACCTTAAACACATTTTTGTGCACTCTTAAGTTTTTTTTTGTGAGTTAATAATACATGTATTGAAAATAATTTCATTTCAATTGATATGGATCTTAAAGTAGTGAAATTACAAATTAATTTGTCCTATGTATGATGGACATCCATTAAGATGTTATTTTTGAAAATTTTCATCAAGAAGGTTTTGGCTACAAAATTGAAACTATAAGAGATGCTTTTTGAATTTCTATTTAAAACGTGGAAAAATTACCCCAATTTGTACACATTTTAGTAAGACAAGGTGGGCAAGTATTAACCTTTCCCAAAACGTTGGTACTTTCTGGAATTTTCAATAAGGATGTGTTCAAAATTGGCTTAAAAAGGGCAACAAAATTCAGTTTAATCAAGCAGCCCAAGAAAATTTAAAATTGGCATATAGTTTCCTGCTCCAGCTGAGACATCTACTGGGGTGGACAATTTTTACGGCAAAAATTCTCCCCATTTGTGTCCTGCCCAAAAATCTTAAGCCAGAATTTCGATCTAATTCAAATTAACAAAAACTTTTTGGAATTTCTAATTGAAGCGTGATGCGAAAAGTGTCAATTTAAGCTAAAAATCTGAAACTTGAAATTCAATCATTAATTACAAAACTGCTAAACAAATTCATATAAAGAGAAAATTCCTTTGAAAAAATAATTCAGAGTTCTTCTTAATATTTTTCAATATTTAAAACTACCAGTAACGAAGAATAGAGATTTTAACCTATTCCCGTCCAGAGATTTGGATTCCGAAAAATTTTTAGTTGGGTTGCGTGTTATGAACACACACTATCTTTTTTGTTTAACCAACAATCTCCTGTTACTCCTTCTCGGGCGAGAGCAATGTTCGACCTAAAAAATAAAAAAAAAATTCACCGGATTTGGTTTCGGAACTTCCCATTTTATAGAATTATACAATTGAAAAATAAATATAAACTATAATTTCATCTATTAATTGTTTATATCAAATACATTTTTCTTTTATTTATTTAGTAGTATTTAAAATACTTTAATTTACATAATATTTATACTTATACTAAAAGTCTTTTAGCTCTTTTACTAGGTATTACTTTTTACAAATTCTACAATAAGTCTTTTAAATCTGTTTGGGTTATATTCTGTTTTTACATCGTCCGGCAAAAAGTTATAAAGTTGTAATCCTTTGTAGAACAGTGAACGTTGCATTGCAGTTGTTGGTGCCCTTTGTAGCCTAAAATTATCATTATCCCTCAATTGGTATGGTTGAGCCTCCCTAACGTATATTATTTGTTCCTTTAGATATTCCGGTGCTGCTCCATTTTTTATCTTCTGAATAAACTTTAAGGTATTTAATTCCAGCCGTTGTTTAATATTTAACCATTTTAGTGATTCTAACATAAAATTAATAGGTGTGTGCCGATTGTCTTTTAAAATCACACGCATTGCTTTATTTTGGAGCTTTTGGAGTCGTTTAATTTGGGTAGTTGTACAGCACGAATATAATATTGTTGACCCAAATTCAAAGTGGGGTTTAACGATCGTGTTATATATGTTTATTGCTGTCAATGTCGATACTTTCTTCCTTAAACGTTTAAAAAAGCCAATTTTTTTCCAATTTTTTTTTTTTTCAAATATAATCGATATGGCTTTTAAAATTCAAGTTTTTGTCGATTACAAAGCCCAAATACTTAATTTGTTCTACTTGTCTACATATGAAACATTTCAGTCACATGGTCACAGATTTTATTTTATAACAAACTTAATACTGCTGACCTATTGTGCAGCGTATCAACCAAACATAAAATGAAACTTCAAATAAAAACTTGCTGTATATAAATGTATGAGTTGTATTTTTTTCCGTTTTTGCTATATATTGTCTTTATGAATGTTTGACTTTAATGTGACATTCTAATGTAGTTGATTTTTTGTTGGCGTATGCAAAACAGAAACTTTAATATTTCTCTGTTTCAGATATTTTACACTCTAAACAAAGATTTCAAATTTACTACTATCAAATAAATATATATTTGTGTTATATTACGCACAGTGCGTATGTATAAACATAGTAACTATGATAGTATGTATTAAGAATTAAACATATCGTACCTAAAATTGGTGTTCTGTGATTTAAAAATTATATCTTATGCACAAGGTTTGTAAATATAAACATTTTGTGTATAAAATTGCAAACATAATATGTACAAATGTTTAATTTCACATACGCAGAGGAATTTAAGCTTATTTAAAATAGCAACTGTTTTCTTGCCATAAATTTGGTAAATTCAAATGAAAATTAATTAGAGTGTATGTGAATACATGTAATATTTGAGTGTATGTATGTGCGGCTGCATAGAATGTTTTTAATAAAGGAAGTTTTTGTTGGTTTTAATTTTTTATTTTTTTTTCATTTTTCTGGTGGGTGTTTTATATGCAAACTACGTCTATGTCGTTGTAGATATATTGCTAGTATTATTGAGTATTGGCATAACATATATGTGAGTCTGTATTTGCATTTAAATGTTTGACATTAATTTTCTCAACAAAATAAAAAACTTTCATTTTAACGACAATACAGAAGACTCAAAAGAAGAATATTGACATGAACCCGCAAAGGATAAAGTTTATAATAAAAAAATTCTAATGATGGAATAAATTATAAATTCAGGAATTTAATGAATACAAAAAGGTACTTTGTTTTAAATATCAATATAGGTTATTGAAAAATGTGAACATTATAATGAAATTTTATGCGAAAAAATAGAATATGTTATGATTTTTATTACTTTCTTTGATATTTTGGCAAATAAATATCAACAAAGGTATAGAAGAATAGATAAAGACATATAAAATACAATTTGGGCAATTGAAAATTTTTCAGTATATTTTTGATAAAATCTTAAAAGCATTTTCCTACAAAATGCATTTTTGTGTAAAAAATTAATATTTGTATTACAGCATCGGTAATTTTACACTCAGAAAAAAAGTTAGTAGAACAATTTGTAAACGCTTTTCAATCCCACTTTACTATTTTTGTGATGATTTTTAGTAAAAAAAATATTATTTAGTAAATCTTTTTGTTATATACATTTTTCAAATTACAGAATTTTTTCAGAATATTTACAAATTTTTGTTGCTAATTTCAGAAATCATTTTACAAATTTTTGAAAACCGATTTGCTAAAATTAGCAAAAAAAATACTAATTTTAAAAAAGTGGATATTGAAGGAAATGTTTTTTTCTAATTAAAACTTACACCTACAAACTTAAATTGCCTTAAAATGTTACATAGATTAAAAACAGGGATCGGAAGTGAATAATAATGACTCATGTCTAAAATAGGACATGCACTTAAAATACACTAAAAAGTTTTTTAGTTCTAAAAATCAGTCCTAAAACCAATAAAAATTTTACCTTAAAAGTAAAAAAAAAATTGACTTAAATATTTCTCAAAACAAAAATTACCAAATTAAAACAAAATCATAAATTCGTTTATGTTTTAACAACTTTTAAGATTTTTAAACCTTTGATTTTTTTTTTAATTTTGTATTAAATATTCTTTGAAAAAAAAATAAAAGAATTTTGATGCTCGATAAACAAAAAAATTTTAAATTTTGTACTAATATTAATAATATTTAGTGATTTTTTTTTTTGCTGATTTTAGCAAACAGATTTTAAATTCCACTTTACAAAAAGTTTACTAAAATTTAGTAGCGGCTACTAATTTTTCTACTAATTTCATTGTACTACACGACAGCAGACATGTGTTGCTAATATTAGCAAAAAATACCGCTGGGATCAAATTAGCAAAATTTCCCGTAATAACAGCAAAATTTTCAGTTGCCATTACAGACTTTTTTTGGTGAGTGTAGAATAATTATATACAAAGTGGGGCAATAACTATTACCCTATTGGAAAGTGCTGCCATATTTACAAATGTGATCGTATATCAGTTTAGTTTTGAAATTCGTAAAGTAGCTACGTACGAAATTTATAGTGATTAACAACAAATCACTATACGCCTAAGCTGCAAGATTTTGGATTTCACGAGGCTTATTTTCATCTAAGAGGCCACGTCAATAAGCAATATTCTTAGTTATGCGGGACGGAAAATCCATGTATAATTCAGTTAAGTCAAAAAGGTGATTGGACCTTATATATTCTCTGTACGATAACGCTATTACGTCGACCGCCTTAGAGCCATGATGAATAAATTTTTTAACCGAAAGCTGAAGATCTAGATTTTTAGGACACATGCGACACAAAGTGTAAAGTGTATACCTTTCCAGCGGGTGCAATCTCGAGCCAGCTAGATCTTCTGAAAAAACCGTCGCGAAATTCGTAGTCGGAAGATATTTGCAGTCAATGGTGTATTATACGTTAAGGAACAATATTTGAGTCGAAATTGCCAACGTGACATCACAAATGCTGCGCACAGTTATGCATCTCAAAGTTATCAAAAGAGCCAAAATTTGTCGGAGAAAATTTTATTAAATCAATATAAAAAAATATATAATCAAAAAAATTTTCATTTTAAACGAATGTTATAGGAAACGAAAATCAGATAATGGTTTTTGCCCCACCCTGTAGTTTTGGATCAAGGGAGGGCTTATTACTCTTATTTTTACTCTAAAATTTAAATTTGAGGCAACATCGCACCAGTATTTGTCATTGAGAGTAAGAATTGTTTGTACGTTGCAAACCTTTGGTTATCTTTCAAGAAGATATTTGAAATAATTTAATATAATTTTAATATCGTATATTTTCCATTTAAAATAAAAATATTAAATGATATTAATTTGAAATTATTTGGGGATGGAGGGTATTTGAGGAAAATATTAAAAACTTGTATTTCTGTGTCATAAATTTTTATGGAAATATTACAGGAATAGAACTATCAATATTTGTATTATCTAGCAGATAATAAACAATTTTTGGAAATATGTTTTAGGAAAAAAAATTTAATAAAATTTTTACACACAACAAAGAAGAGCACTATGCCAAATACTCGTGAAAAATAAATATCAAATGCGTTGAATCAACGAATCTGTACCTCCGGTAAAATTGAACTGCGTTACTGGTGAACCGCAATCTAAATAGAGTAAAAATTAGTTACCTTAATTTTTAAGCAACATTACCTTTTTCATAATCTTTATCAATTTAATATTTTCTTTCTTACAAACAATAATTTGGCTACACAAAATTTTCCTAAATTGCCGCAGATTTATCTTTTAGATCATAATTTGGCGATACAGAAAATGTCCCTTAAATACCGCGAATTTGTATTGCAGGCAATAATTTGGCGATCAAAAAACATTTCTAAGATTTCACGAAATTAACTTCCAGACGATTATTAGGCGATAGTACATATCTTAGAATTTCTCGAATTTATTTGCCAGTCGACTAAAAGAAATTCCTAAAATAACGCGATATATATACACTTAAAATAGTTTGTAAGTTAACATAACAGAAAATGTCATTTAAAAGAAATGATATTTCATTTAAAACCGGACCTACTTAATTTTCATTTAAATTCAATGCCTTCTGTTATTTATTCCAAAATTTTGTTTAAGCAACTGACACATCCGTAAGAAAAAAATTACATAATCAGTTAAAATAATTGTTAAAATTTTTTCTATCAATTCCATAAAAATAAGTGATTTTCTGTTTTGGTATTTTTTGTTTTTTTTTTTTTTAAATATAAAAAATGTATATATGCATAAGCAACCAATTTATATAAAAAACATATTGGAATTTCTTGAATATATTTTTTGAAACAGACAGCAAACAAAATTAAAATTTGAAACAACTTTAACGTATACAAATAGACCACAAATTTCCGTTTTGTGGATAAATTTCAAACAAATAAAAAAATAAATGAAACTGAAAGAAATCGGTAAATGGCAGTAAATCATTTCGAATAAATGTAGAAAAAAGTTAATATTGATATTTCTTTGAAAAATAAATGTATGTTTCTTTATTTTAAAATGGAACGGAAAACTTTTTTATTAAACTACAAACAGTAATCTTCATAACATTCTGAGTGCATATAAGGGTGTTGCGGATTTATGCTGCACATGTTAATTTGGCGATAAAACAAAATTCCTAAAATGTCGCAGATTCTCCCAGACGATAATTTAGTTTTAAATAAATTCGCTAGGGATATCGTGAAGAATGAAAATCAATTAAAATATTGGCAGATCTATAAATACCTTCAAAATTCTCGCACGAAACATGTTTTTCCAATAAAAAAAAGTTTAAAGTCCAAACGTCTTAAAATCTCTCCAGCGCAAAATTTTCAGAATATCAATTATGGTGCATAGTAAGAAATGAGGTAACGTTGAATATTATAATTCTTGCGAAATTGTGTAAAACTTAAACAACAGCAACATATGTATTTTATGCAATTGTTTTGTCATTTTTTCTCTATAATACGGCTTTGCATTTTTTCCTCTTGATTACATGGCTGCAAATCTATTTTTAAAAACATGGCGCCCCCTTATAAAATGTGCTGATGACAATATCCAAAGTATATATTATTGCAACTTATTTTTGGAATATGCAATATACAGATTTTTTTTATATTTTAACACATTTGCAACATGCTAAGTAAAACTTCATGTGACAGGTTGTTAAAGGAGTGAAATCTTTGATACTATAAAATAAATATGTTTAAAAAAATGTTAACATCCACAATATTATCATTTAAAGTAGTGTTGAAAAACTAAAATATGACAAAAAAAAAAATCGAATCGAAAATAGTATGTTTATTTATAGTAAAGTGAAAAACGTATGTATCTCCAAGATATACAAAAACTAATTATTTAACTTTTGCTGCTTAAACTTATGTAGCATGTTTACTTAAAGGGACGTTCAGTGTAAACTGACCTGAGGTGGTTTACCACGTTTAGCTATTATTTGAGGGCTATATTTATTGATATAGATGAAACATTTAATAATGTCTCGACCGCAATGCTTATCAGACCCTAGACCACTTTCGCATTGACCGGGCGCTGGATTGGTCGTATTCTATGGCTCGATGGCTAAACTCCTAGGTAAACGGAATCAGTCTTAAAGTTAGGAAATGCCGCGGAACCTTACATCCTCACAACCTCATTTTGAAGTAATTCATGACAATAAATTAACACATCACAAGCAGGATCTCTAAGGCCCACCGAGCGTTGGACTCATTTTAAAGAGCTGTAGGCTCCAAATGGGGTTTAAACCTGTAAAAGACAATCTTCTATAGAAGCATATTCAGACGTATCTTGTCTTATACGGCACTAGTATGGTGGCAAATGCAATATGAACCCACTTCAGAAAATACAGCGCCTATTTTTCTTAGGCATCAGCGGTGCTACAGAAATATATCCATTATAATCAATTGAGATGCGGCTGAATGCAACTATGCTTCGCTTGAATGCAACAGGTAACAGCATTTGTGGTCATCGCAAAACCAAAGACCAGACGTTCTTAGACGAGTTACCTTAGACGAGACGAGTCCTCCTTAGAAGGCAACTTTTTAAGAGTGGATGGGAGACTGGTTGTGACCCCTCTGTTGGAAAATGCTTCCCCCTGTGGATCATAATAGAGTTTTTTAGAAGAAGATCAATGTAATCAAGGAATGCATTAAATTTATAAATATAAATTTATATTTCCGGGTTCACCGGAAATATAAAGATCTCTAGTAACTGTTTAAGATAAGCCACTGTGCTTGGGTGCCAGAAGAAAATTAATAACTTCTTAATAACTTCTCAATCAGGAAAGTATTGAAATTATATGCGTACCTGAACCCTTAACATTGTAGTCCACGAATTGCCCATTGAAGGTTCTTCCTAGAGCGTATTATATTTGAAGAACGCAAAACCGTTTTAGGCTATTAAGGTTGAACTGCTTATTGCTCATGGAACAATATGGAATATCGCGAAATAAACGAAATTTTAATATTCCGTAAAGGGGAACTTGGCAAGATAGTAAGTATTCTCACCGAGCATTCAACGCTAAGGACATACCTATTCCGAACGGCCCGTGCGGACTCGATGACTTGTAGGGCCTGTGCGTAGAATGGCAAGACCTTAAAACTTTATTTTTGTGGTTGACGGGCCGTAGTAAGGAATAGAATTCATCAATTGTGACTGTGCGGTTATATTTAAATTCATTTACACACTCATGCAGATGTGTTATGGGCTTCGTCTTACACATCTTTAATATTCGTAAGTGTTTTGCCTTTTACGTAGAAGTGTTTTATGACAGCAGTATAAATATTTCTTTTATTTTTCAAAATAGCAAAAGTTGGGTCAAACAATCGATTGTTAAAAAAACAAAATGACATATTTTAAAAACTTGACATTTTTTAAAAATCTACATTGTTTTAAATTTTTAGTGATCCTTACATGATTTTGAAAAGATTTATGGTCTTGTCCTCATATTTTCTAAATTGATGTTGCCGACACTGGAAATCAACCCTACAAACTTTTGTCTAACAATCCAACGCGCTAAACCTTACACCGAAAGGTGATGGAATAAGCTGAAGGAGACCGAGGAATTGCATCAAAAAGACGAAGTCCTTGGAGTAGATAAGAACGGCAAACATCGCAACATTAGAGCGCACAACAAGCCTACTGCTGATTCCTCTTTCTTCAACCTAACTTAACTTATTTTGATAGATCCATATCATAGATTGATTTAGCTTTTTTAATTTAATTTTTTCGAATATTTTTCAAAACAACACGATTTGCCACATCATCCTTTTCTACTGCATTATTAAGTTGAAAGGGTAATACAAATTCAAATTGTTAGTTAATTTGTTTTTTGATCAATACAATGTGGCGCAAAAGTAATCCTCCTATCAGAAAATGCTATAAATTTTGCGATTGGCCCCTAATGTCAGTTCTGTTTTGACATTTGTGTAGTAAACACATGCGAAATACACGTTAATAAACAATGTTACGCTACACTGCTCCAGAACGCGGAATATTGGTGACTATTTATTTGAGCAATAATGAAGATGATTTTTCATCAAAAATAATCATGAGTGATGAGGCCCATTTCCATCTTAGCATGTACGTAAATAAGCAAAATTTACGCTTCTGGGGCACCGAAAATCCGCGTGTAACTCACGAAGAGCCATTACACCCGCTCAAAGTCACTGTATGGTGTGCTGTTTTCGCTGGAGGAGTCATCGGACCTTTTTTCTTCGAATACGTCGCGGACCAAACGGTTACTGTGAATGGTGAGCTCTACAGAGCAATGATCAACGAGTTCTTTTTGCCGCAACTTGATGAATTGGGATTGGAAAACATGTGGTAACAACAGGACGGTGCAACGCCACACACTGCACGTGCCACAACCTATATGCTGAAGGATGCATTTCCCGGGCGCCTAATCTCCCGTTTTGGCGATTTGCACTGGCCAGCAAGATCGCCTGATTTGACCGCTCCAGACTTCTTTTTGTGGGGCTTTTTGAAGTCGCGGGTTTATGTCAACAAGCCTCAGACTCTTGCAGCTCTTAAAGATAATATCCGTCAAGTATGTGAGGACCTATCGCCGGAAGTTTTGGCCAAAGTGATGGAAAATGCCATAAAAAGGGCTCAAATGACAATCAACTGTGGCGGCGGCCATTTACATGACATCATATTCTCGACTTGATGTAAAAAAAATTAAAAGACCAAATAAAAATAATCCACAAGAAGAATCAAGGTTTTTAATTTTTTGTTTTTAAATTACAGCCAAAAAACATCGGAAGGTTATTTTTGCTCCACCCTGTACATTAATTTTAATATATTTTTAAACACATAAAATTTGCATTAGTTTAAGAAAACACCATAGAAGTAAAGAAAAATATAAAACAACTTACATAGAATCAGCCATAATAAACATAATACATTCTAATAATAACAAGTAAAAAACTATATTCGTTAAAGCTATACCAAGAGATACCCTACACAATCGTACGATTCGAGTCATATTTTGAAAAAAGAACAAATTCATGAAAGGGACCTAGCCCTTATTACTCTGGCTGAAAAATTAATTATACATTAAATCTAGTTAAAAATAGTTAATTTAATCAAATACCGTGAAAGTATGTATATTAGGGGATAAGCACCATGAGTCCAAGCACCAGAGGTCCAAAGTTTTGGGTTTAACCGATTAAAAGGTTCATTTGGGCATACAGACGGAAGTTAGGACATCGCAAAATCGACTCAAAAAGTGATTCGAAGTTGAAAGGTAGTCTGGAGTATTATTGCAGATGCATAATTTTTTAAAAGTTACAAACATAAGTTCAAACTTATTATACCCTTTCCAATTATTAGTGTATGTTATAATAAAAATGATGTTGCTCTTTCCTGCTGCATTGTAACACAGCAGCTACCCTAACAACAAAAATTAAGAACATCAACTTATGACAAACAAGAAAATGTAAATTTCATTTTTTTTTTATTTTGTATGAAATTTTCACATAAAAAGTTTACAAAGGCACACATGATCAGTATTGACTGCAAGTAACCATGGAGACATGTGGAAAAATATTTTATAAATTATCCCCATATCTTAGTAAATGTTGTTACTTACTGCAAGTATATATTGAAATACCAACAGAACAACGTCAAAGAAAGGTATAATTCTTTGTGCATTTGCTAGAGTTTTAAATAGAAATTTTTATAACAAGAAGTAAGTACTGAGAAAACACAAAAATAAATATGGAAAATAAACGAGTACTGTGCTCATACACTCATACATTTATTTTCAGATGTTAAATTGATAACGACATCAATGTTTTCAAAGGAATGCAAAAGGAAAAGACTATGACCATTATAATCAATAAAATATGTATAATAAGATGTTTTCTTCAAAAATGATGTACTTAAAAAAATGTCCGGGTAGGCTAGTTTGTTAGCGTGCTAGCTTATCAGTGCGGGGGTCGTGGGCTACAACGAGCTCATTTTTTTATTTGTTTATATTTATGTATATTATTAATATAATTATAAATTATATCATAATACCTTAACTGAGCACTAGCAACGAAGGCTATGGTAGGAATCGAATCCATTTTCACGACTTACTATCGTTGAATGAATTTTTCGTCTTCAGTAACCCATAGTGAAATTTTGAGCTGAACATATTCGCGAACATTTAAACACTCTTAACACCAGTTTTAGGGGACTTTTTTAGTATATATTAAAAAATAGGTCTTACAAACAAATGTTCCACAAAAAAGAAATTCCCATGAAATTTCATTACATACATATGAACTCAGAATTAAGCTCAGTCTTATATTGTACAGTGGTGGCCAAAAAAACGAAAACTCTAAATGGGCATAAAGCTTGACTGTACCCACACAGCCCCAAATCCTTTGGGGGTATTACTATACTTACATAGTACATTCGTCTCATCTACGAATCATCGACGCCGAAAATCATAACCCCCATTTTGATCCATAGTGTAATGTGCCACGCTGCCAACTAGCCTACCAGCGCTGATATAAATATAAATATATATTAACTTAAGCCATTTAGGACTTGTTATCGATTTGCTGGACATTTATAAGCAAATTTTGCATTAGAATTTTTTTTAGCTTTTCAACCTTAAAACTTCCTCTAGTCAAAATATTGGCAACCAAACTCTAAACGGATGAAGATATTTAAATAGTGTTGTATTTTGTTAGAGAATAATTTTTGTACAAAAATAAAATAAGTTTTTGTTGTTTAGAACTAACAGATTTTAAAATTAGTTTTACAAAAATTATTTCAATTAAAACTGCACAGGCAGAAAAATACGATCGGTACAATGCTGGCAAACTGTTGACAACGGTCGATGTGTTGGCAAAAATTGGAAAAATTTTAAAAAAAAATTAACACTATCGTCATAATACTGGCAAACCGTCAGCAACAGTTGGTTCTGAGTTGACATAACGTGGGCTTAATAATATTGACAGTATTGTCCTGTTAATTGATAGATAACAGCCGCCAATAGTTGATTGAAGCGAACATGCCACCGTTGGTATAATGTCGGCATTTTAATCATCATAAATGCAATAAGTTCTGTAAAGGTTTTATTAAAACGCAGAAATTATGTTTGGTCTCTACCCGTGTATTACTTTTGGTAACGTTGGCAATTTCCGTCTGGTCAAAGAAATTCTACTGAACTTTGTTTACAATTGTCCCAAAAGGAAACGTTTTTATTGCCTCAAAACGAAATCACATTTGGAACTAGTTCTTAAACTCATTCCCCATCAGGTATGCTTTATATTTAAGTTTCATGGAACTGGTATCAAGACCAGTTACACGGAATCTGTTGTAGTCTATATTACTTGTAGAATTTCTGTGACTGGGAACATATCGCACAAACTTTAGCTTCGTATTTATGTTTTAAGTGAAAACAGAATAAATTTAACAATATTTTCGATCTTGATTATTAAGAAAATGGATATTCCGATTAATCAGTTTTTTTATAAAATACAAATTTTTACCACAGTAAAAATATCTACGTAAAAATATCTTTAAAATTTCAGACAAGATTTTAAATAAGCTTACTTCTAAAAATCGAAACAGTTGGTACAATATAGATTAAGATTTTTGCAAATGGAATTAATGTCTTCCATTTTGGTATGCTAACGGTTTACAGTTTTGATATCAATATTTTTTATGAGTGTATAAATATGCATGCTTATTTTTTATTTTTTTTTTTTTTTTGGTTGTTTAGGAAAAACCTTTTGCATTACACCTATGCTGCATTTGAAAACAAAATTCTATTTTTTTTTGTAAGGTAAACGGTATTGTTTCCTTTTGATATAAATTTTATTGATTATGGGGTAAAATTTTCGTTTTTATGTTATTTTTTTCGTTCTTTTATTATTCAACAATTCAGCAGCTGTTACCAAATACTTGTGCAGAGTTGAGAATTAATGATGATGATGTTACATTAACCTTTTTTTTTTTTAATAAAAATTTGCATAAAGTTTTATAAAATTTTTATTAAAAGATATAGGAAGTACACTAACAACAGATGTTTTTCCCTGGCTCACCCATTATTTTGCTGAAATTTGCATATGTGATGAAGGATAGAAAATAAATGAACGGTAAAAAATGTTATTTTGGTTTTTTGTTTTCCGAATAACTTTTAAGTTTCCTTCACAAAAATTAAACTTATATTGGATATCAAATGAAAAATATTTAGAAGGTCTATCTTTTGGTATATCAATACTATTTCGTTAAAAATAATCTAAAATACATATAGTATTAAAGTGACTGGAAATACAATTAAAGAGAGGATTAATGATTTTTCATTATATGCAGGCCATATTGTTGCTTATTTTCAATCATTGCTTAATAAAAGACAAAAACAGTAAAATAAATTGAAAGTCTTTTGAAATAACCATCAACTTTTAACTGACAAAACGTAGAAAAAAAGGAATTTTGCGGTTTGCTTTTCGAATTGAAATATTTTTTATTTGTATGTTATCTTATAAAACATAACACACACAGATGTATATATTTTTATTTTCTATGTGTGTATCTATATTTAAATAATTTCTTGTAATTTTGTATATAAACAAACTCTTTTAGTAAAAAAACAAAAAAAAAAATATATGAAGTTCTATTTTTAGAAATAGAAAACATAAAATTTTACATTTACCAGAAAATATCAACTCCTACTCAATGTCTGTAAGTTTTTATAGTTTGTGTTTTGAATGGCCGATTCAAATTGTTAAAAAATATATATTCTATGAATATCAATTGATTCTTCATTTAACAACAAACTAAGTATAACTTTTTAGATAAACTACAGTCGGTAACGGAAAATATATTGTGTGTGTATTTACAAAAGAGTGTCTTACCAATTTACACTAGCAAATTTTGAAACGATGTTGTTGTCAAACGACGCCCATTAAGAAGCTGATTACGAAAAAAGTAAAAAATATTATTTTCAGAAAAGTGTAATGGCAACTGGAAATTTTTGCTGTTATTACGGGAAAATTCGTTAATTTGAGTCCAGCGGTATTTTTTGCTAATCTTAGCAACACATGTCTGCTGACGTGTAGTACAATAAAATTAGTAGACACATTTAGTAGGCGCTACTAAATGTTCGTAAACTTTTTGTAAAGTAGAATTTAAAATCAGTTTGCTAAAATCAGCAAAAAAAATTACTAAATATCATTAGTATTAGTACAATCAAATTGTAATAAAAAGTAACAAGCCCTGCTAACTTTTAGTATATTAATGTCAAATCAATGAATTATAAAAAAAAAAATAATTATAATGCACAAATTAACTCAAATATTTTTTGATACACTTGTTACACTTTAAAGCTGCTAATTTCTTTTCAAATTTCCTTACAAATTCGAATATAAAAAATTATATTTTTTTTCGAGCAACACTTTTTATTTTATTTTTCTTTTAAAAATATTTTTTAGACACAATTAAAAAAAGTCAAAGGCTTACAAAATAGTAAAAACATAAATGAATTTATAGTTATGTTTTAATTTGCTAATTTTTGTTATGAAAAATATTTTTAATAATTTTTTTTGGATGTTAAGGTAAAATTTTAATTGTTTTAATTGCTAATTTTGGAACTTTTTAGTCCTATTTTTGGACATGAGTCGATTGTGAAAAGTATCTTCACTTCTGATCCCCTTTTTCTCAACTTATTTAACATTTTAAGGCAATTTTAGTTTGTAAGTATAAGTTTTAATTATTAAAAATAAAACTTCCTTCAATACCCACTTTTTGAAAATTATTAATTTTTATGCTAATTTTAGCAAACCGGTTTCCAAAAATTTGTAAAATGATTTCTGAAATTAGCAACAACAATTTTGTAAATATTCTGTAATAATTTTGTAATTTTTAAAATGTAAATAGCAACATTCACTAAATAATAATTTTTTTACTAAAAATCAGTATAAAAATAGTAAAGTGGAATTCAAAACCGTTTACAAATATTTCTACTAACATTTTTTACTGAGTGTATAGCTGGATAGCTGATAGTTTTTGGTCAAATTGTTGTTTTGAATTTTTCAAAAAAAAGTTTGGAAATTCTGAGTATATTATGGGAAGAATACACTCAGAACATTATGTAGTTTACTGTAAATAAAAAAAAGTTTACTGTAAATAAAGAAACATACATTTATTTTTCAAAGAAATATGTGTTTTAACTTTTTTATACATTTGTTCGAAATAATTTACTGTAAGTTACCAATTTGTTCAGTCACATTTATTTTTTTCATTTGTTTGAAATTTAGTAAAAATTTCATCACATATTTGTGATTTATTTGTGTCCGTTACAGTTATTACAAATTTAAATTTTGTTTACTGTCTGTTTCAAAAAAAAAATTCAAAAAATTCCGATTTGTTTTTTATTTAAATTGTTTGTTTGTATACAAAATTATTTAAAATAAATTTACAAAAACTTCATAAACACACATACATACACAAACGCATTCCCACAAAATGTGTCCACAGACAAACAAACATACATTTTCTAAATTAAAAAACAAACAAAATATAAAAAAACGGAAACAATTTCAAATAAATGATTAAATCATTTATTTTTTAGGGAATCGGTAGGTAAAATTTTAACATTTCTTTTAACTGATTAATCAATTGTTGCTTACGGGTGTGTCAGTTGTTTAAAAAATATTTAAAAATAAATAACAAAAGCCATTAGATTTAAATGAAAAGTAAGTAGACAGGTTTTTAAATGAAATATTATTTCTTGTAAATGGCATTTTTTGTTATTTTAACCTACAAACTATTTTAAGGGTATTTATAAAATCCAAAAAATGCGACTTTTGTTGACAACTGCATTATAAAAAAAATATTAGAAAATCAAAAAAAAAAAATTCAAATGCACTTTTTGCATTTTTTTCCAGTTGTCAAAAGCTGTGGTTTTGAAACATTATAAATAGTTATTTATCCTAATGTGCTCAAGATTTTTAAGTTTTTGAACGCCATTTTATTTTTCAAATTGATTTGAAATAACAATAATTGGGTTTGTTAGTTAATTTTCCTACTTTTTAATTATCACTACAATATTTTAGCTGATAAATATAGCTAATACAGATACTGATAATTCTAAATAACATAGTATCAACAAATAAATTTTTATGGTTTGGATCAAATGCCAATCAAACTTTTCTCTAGGTGTACTTGTTGTGTTTGTACGGTTTTTAAAAATCGGTTTTGGGAATTATGACCTAAAATTTTTCAGCCATAATTCCGAAAAACATTTCCTTTTAGCGCTATTGAATTAAGTTTCGGTATTATAATTATCACATGAATTACTTTTTCATTATGCTTTATAATGTATTTTTATAAACATAATATAACACTTCATTTATTAACGCTTAAAGAATATAAAATTTTTCTTTTAATTTTGTATTTATTTTCTTTTCGTTTACAAAATAAAGTCACATAATCCGTTGGCTTAAATGGTTAGACCACCCAAAGTAAACACCCACTCAATAAATCCTTGTTGAGTAATTTTAATGCGTTTCTCGTTGCGTTTTAAGATTTTCCATTATTTTCCCGAGATTTTCTATGCTGTTACTAAATTCTTTTTTTTTTTTTGATAAATAAGTACACTTTCTTTTAGCATAGCTGGCTGGGTAAAAAAGAAAAATGAATTGCGTTCCTAACATTGCTTTAGTTAAAAAAAAAATATCTTGTAAGCAGATTGAAATTTATTACACATAAATCTAGGCTTTAACACCTGGGTACGAGTGAACGAGCAATTGTATGTATACGAAGACAGGTAGGTAAGTATGCAATTGTTGGTTGGTTGTGTGGAGTGGAAAAATAATGGTATTAGTTGCAAATATGTTGTGTTGATTTGTATATAGTCTATAAATACTGAAGGTATACCTATACATAGTAATATTGCCTTAAGTTAAGGTTTTAACATAATGTCTACTCCAGCATACTTTCTATTTTGTTATCATCATCATCATCTTGAGTGTATAGCAAAAACAATAACTAGCATATTCATAACACGAAACACGTTTGCCTAAAGCTTTATTTACTTACTATGCGACAAATACAGCCAATGGGGTCCACTTTACGAGCACATTTACATATACGCATGAATGTATTTGAGTGAGTGTAGTTGCTAACCATCCACAATGTATTTTAACATGGCAATACCTTGAGCTTTAGGCATTTTTTTGTGTTCCTGTTGGTATGTAGGTGTGTGTATATGATCCTTTTTATTTCTTCATTTTTTAAATTATACTGACTGTTGCATACCTTTAGGGGCTTCCGGAGTTTTTTTTATTTTCTCTTGGAAATCTGTATATTTTAACATTCAGATTTCTTGTTATATTTGCCATATTTTAATTTAAAATTGTTGTCAGTTCTGTACGAAATTCCATAATAGCACAACAGCCATGTTTTCTTAATAAATTGCATGTCATTAATGGCAACATGTAACAAGTTGTTATAAACTATGAGAATCCGTATTTAACTTTAATACGGAAAAGAATTATGGACGAATATGCAAATAAAATGTATATGTAACACTAGTTTGCAGCTATTTTTTTAAATTTTTAACAGAGATATTTGCAACCAAAATCGAAACATTTTTAATTTAAGGAAATTTTTTTAATAAGATGTTCATTTTAATAAAATGTACTTTTATTTTAAAAAAAGTACTTTCTTAATAAAAGGTAATTTTTAATAAAAGCTACTTTTTTAATAAATGGTACTTTTTAATAAAAGGTACTTTTTCTAAAAAAAGGTACTTTTTGTAAAAAAAGGTACTTTTTGTAAAAAAGGGTACTTTTTTTTAGAAAGGTACTTTTTTAATGAAAGGTACTTTTTTAATAAAAGGTACTTTTTTAATAAAAGGTACTTTTTTAATAAAAGGTACTTTTTTAATAAAAGGTACTTTTTTAATAAAAGGTACTTTTTTAATAAAAGGTACTTTCTTAATAAAAGGTAATTTTTAATAAAAGGTAATTTTTAATAAAAGCTACTTTTTTTAATAAAAGGTACTTTTTTAATAAAAGGTACTTTTTTAATAAAAGTTACTTTTTTAATAAAAGGTACTTTTTTAATAAAAGGTACTTTTTTAATAAAAGGTACTTTTTTAATAAAAGGTACTTTTTTAATAAAAGATACTTTTTTAATAAAAGGTACTTTTTTAATAAAAGGTACTTTTTTAATAAAAGGTACTTTTTTAATAAAATGTACTTTTTTAATAAAAGGTACTTTTTTAATATACCTTTTTAATAAAAGGTACCTTTTTAATAAAATTTACTTTTCTAATAAAAGGTACTTTTTAATGAAAGGTACTTTTTTCAATAAATGGTACTTTTTTAATAAAAGGTACGTTTTTAACAAAAGGTACTTTTTATTGAAAGGTACTTTCTTAATAAAAGGTACTTTTTTAATAAAAGGTACTTTTTTAATAAAAGGTACTTTTTTAATATAAAGTTTGTTTTTAATAAAAGGTACTTTTTAATAAAAAGTCCATTTATTATTATTATTATTATTTTTATTAATATTATTTTTAAATAAAAGGTACTTTTTTAATAAAGTTATTTTTCAATAAATGGTACTTTTTTAATAAAATATACTTTTTTAATAAAAGGTTCTTATTTTTTAATAAAAAGTCGACTTATGTTGATGGAGTGTAAATTATGCAACCGAATTTCTTTCCAATCGAATGGTTCAGTTGTATTAACTAAAAATCAGTTGATGCCACAGTAACTTGACTGTGGTAACAGAATTTGGGGGAATTCAACAATAGCACACGTCATTACTTAAAAATTTGGTTATCACTGCCGAGCCTTTCGATAGGCAATAAATTCTCCTTTTAGCACAAATCTGTTGTCTGGATTTATATTTTTATTAAATATTTTATGTATATAGAACACGATTTTTAGTACATGAACTTCTTTGCTCTGATTATAGTATGTAATTGCTTAAAACAACTCTTAGTTATTTTTTTAATAACTGTGATAATAGTGATAATAGTAGTTTTTTCCATAGAATATCAACTGCGATTGTGTTTAAAAAGAACTACTATTAATTTTTACACAAACAACTGCACGGTGGTAACTTTTTTATAGTCTTTAGTGAAAAGGCCCAAATTTTTTTAGAGCAATAATTACCGGTTATCTTAATATTAAAACCATTGAAACTGCTGTCTTTATTATGGTTTATTATTAATATTTGCACTTGCAACAATTTAAATACATCCTGTTATATGTTGCGATCTATCAAATAATTTTTTTTTTTTTCTTATTTAATTTTGTTAACCATCCCGAACTGTATGCATGTTTCATCCGGAGTCTACAATATTAGTACACTCAGAAAAAAAAAAGTTTGTAGGAAAATTTGTAATTGGTTTTCAATCCCACTTTACTAATTTTGTATTGATTTTTAGTAAAAAAAAATATTATTTAGCAAATCTTTTTGCTAATTACATTTTACAAATTTACAGAATATTTAAAAATTTTTGTTGCTAATTTAAAAAATCATTTTAAAAATTTTTAAAACCCGATTTGATAAAATTATTTCTAATTATAATTGATAAAATTATTTATAATTAAAACATAGACCTACAAACTTAATTTACCTTAAAATGTTAGTAGATAGATTAAAAAAGGGATCGGAAATGAATATACCGGCTCATGTTTAAAAATAGGACATCCACTAAAATATCACTAAAAAGTTTTTTATCTCTAAAAATCAGCCCTAAAATTTGATCTTAAAAGTAAAAAAAATTGACTAAAATATTTTTCAGAACAGAAATGACAAAATTAAAACAAAATGATAAATTATTTTATGTTTTAAGCATTTTTAAGATTTTTAAGCCTTTGATTTTTTTTAATTTTGTCTAAAATATTTTTTGACATGTGTTGCTAAGATTAGCAAAAAAATACCGCTGGGCTCAAATTAGCAAAATTTCCCGTAACAGTAAAATTTTCAGTTGCCATTACAGACTTTTTTTGGTGAGTGTAATTTCTATAATTGACTTTTTTATTTTAATCATTTCCTATGCATGATTAGCAACCATATTGTTGTCTGGGCAAAATATAAAAATAAAATGTTGCTTGGCGATGCTTGAAATGACTTGTTGTTTGCTGTGTTCATAGCAATGAATACAATGAGGAAATTATTTTCTTTTGCAAATGCATAAATTCAAAGTAATTCAATTAGTTGAACAAATATTTATACATAGGAACCAACTTACAGATTGGTACAGCAAATTAATTTCACTATATATTATGAACAATTTTGGGATCATTACAGGTTTGATTAAGTTGAAGGAATTTAAAGTTGTTCCGACATAAGTTATTCTACAAAACAATAACTTTAGAAATTAAATAAATAAATTTAAAATTTAGTTAATAAACTAATTGTGTGTTCGTTTAGCCAAGGTTTTTACTATTTTTACACTTTTGTATTGAAATTTTCCAGCTGTAGTAAAAGAAGTAAATTTTTTAGTAAGTAAACAAACAGGCCTATTAATATTGTCTCTGCAAACTAAACTAAAACACACACAGAATTATATATAGTACGGTTTTTAGCATAATATAAAAAGTCCTAAAACAAATTAGAATAGAATGTGTAATAACACATAAAATCGATCAATGAATTCAAAGGTTAAAATTAAAATCTGAGTTAGTATTAAAATTAAATTAAGTTTTAAGGATTCCTCAAGAACACTTATATTACATAGTTACAGCATTGTCGAAATAGAGCTCAATATTTAAAATAAAAAAATATTTAATTTATACACTAAATTAAACATAAGAACTTTTCATAAAATTCTACCCCCCCCCCCCTCAATCATTATTTTGACTTAAATATTTTCAAAATTATATTTAAGAATTTCAAATAAAACAAAATGGATTATGGCATAATGTGTATGTTTGTATGTTCATAATGTATGGATGGATGGATGGATAAATGTAATAGACATTTCAACAACCACTTAATTTATATTAATAACAATGATAATCACTACAATTTATGCTTGTACACATTTAACTTTATAAGTATAGACGAATGAACATCATTTAAGACTGTAGTACATAATAGTACTTAATGTCAGACAACAAAAGACATAAAACAAACAGTGTTGCAGACAGATTTAATTTACGTAAATATGTATGTATAAATAAGAACGTCTCAGCATCATTATCAACGAATAATCATCAATGAAATGTTACATAAAGTTAAGAGATTCAATGTATTAAATGTGTATGACACTTATACGCACACAACTGCACACAAGAGCAATCAAAATAATTTAAGCATACATTTTTTAAGATTTAAATAATCAAAAACACATCTAAGAAATATGTTTAAATTGAAAAACTTGTTCACACTGAAACCTTTTCCTTTCCTTTTAAAAATTAAAATATGCATAAACTTGCATTTCCAGTAAAGATATGTAATATTCACCCAGGAGTGCTCACCAGAGAACTGCAAAATTAACTTTTTTCTTGATTTTATCATACACAAAAATTCTTGTTCACATTTAATAATTCAACAAAATTCACTGTAGAATAAAATCAGCATCATGTTACTGAACGCGTAATTGGGATCAGAGTTTATTCATAATTACAACAAAATAGAAACACACATTAGGGTGGGACTTAAACCCGCATTTTTTTAAAATTTTTATTAGTAATACAATACTAAAAATATTCTTCTTTGTGAAATAAAAATATTTTTTTTGAAAAATAATTCACATATTGTCTAAATTTTTTTTCATCTATTTTGATTGGAAAATTAGGCAATATTTAACTTTAACCGGATTGGGAGAGCCTAAATTAAAAAAAAAAAAATAATAAATTTCACAAAGAACAATATTTTTGGTATTACTAATAAAAATTCTAAAAAAACGGATTTGAGACCCACCCTAATATACATATAACATATATGAATGTGTTTTCACAAATTCATATCCTTTTTATAGATAAGAAACTATTTTGTTTTAATTATGAATACACACACACGTTGTTTTGTTTTTTTTATTTATTCTATAATAATTATTGTTGACCCGAACGAACAAGAATACAATGAATAGTAAGAAAACAACCGTTGAAACCGTACGTTGGCGTTGAATAATATGAAATTGTTTTATATACATATATGCATTTCGTGTATAAATGAAAGCATTAGTAACATTTACCAGAGTGGGACTTAAATCCGCTTTTTTAGAATTTTTATTAGTAATAAAAATATTCTTCTTTGTGAAATATAAATAATTTTTTGGAAAAAAAATTTAGGTCGATATCTCAGGCTTGCATAATCCGGAAAAAATTTAAATGTTGTCTAAATTTTTTTTCATCTATTTTGATTGGAAAATTAGGCAATATTTAACTTTAACCAGATTGGGCGAGCCTGAGATGTCGACCTAAATTAAAAAAAAAAAATATTCACAAAGAACAATATTTTTGGTATAAAAATTCTAAAAAAACGTATTTTAGACCCACCCTAATATACATATAACGTTTATGAAATATGTTTTTTTTACAAAACCACCCCTTTTTATAGATAAGAAACTATTTTGTTTTAATTATGATTACACTCATACACGTTGTTTGTTGTTTTTTCTGATTTATTCTACATCAAAATAATTATTGTTGGCTCGAAGGAACAGAATAAAACAATGGTTTAACAACGACCGATGATTATAAAACAGTGACAAAACAATTTGCACATCGTTTGATTGATTTAAAATCATCAACAAATATGTGTGTTGGAGTATATTCAGCGTTTGAACGCAAACACAATTTATTCTTGTGTTGATTGCGTATGAACGTTTTGCAATCAGCAAATGCAATTCTCTGGTGCTCACCCACCATAACGCTACAGTTATGTGGGATTAAGTACAATAGAAAATTGATGTAGTTTTAAAAATTTACCAATAATATTTAATAAGCTTCTTCTATTGATGTTAAAATGGTTCGTGATTCATTGATAGAATAAAATTCTCCCTGCTTACAGAAAGCAGGAGTCGAATTGCGGAATTCGTGATTGTATTTTGTCGATCTAAATTATGTTTTTATTTCTTAAAACTAAACATATTGATGGAATTTTCTTCATCAGGGATGTTGCAGTTCAGTGCTGGATTGGTGTTTTCATTATAAGTATTATTGTACTTATATATTAAAAACTAAACAGTTTTCGAACGAATTCATTCGATCACGAATGCCGTAATTCGACCCCAGATTTGAGTTGAAACCGAATTTGTAGTCAATTAAATGATTGTGGTAACCAAATTTTTTCAGCTATGACAGCAGGAAACCCATTGAGATTAATTGAACTGTGACCATAGAATTTTGGTTGCCTTAATATTAATTCGGTGCAACTGAACCATTTGACTGGCAAAAAATATCAATACGAATCTGTGTATTGTTAAATGTTTCCACATACGTAGACTAAGCTTGGCTTGACGTAATGTGATTTGATGAAACATAGTAAGCTTTGATGTGTTTTAAAATATAATTCCTTATCATGTACATGTCAATGGTCACAAGTGGATAACTTGTGTTTAAAATGTTTTTATGAATTTAAAATTGCCAAATAATGTTAGTAATGTTAGTGTATATACACTGAAAAAAAATCCATACGTCATTTATCAAAAAAAGTGTCATAGATATTTTGTTCAAAAATATACAAAATTTTCGTATATTTAACGAAATTCAATCAAGTCAGCAATTAACAAATTAATGGTAACTAACGAAAATTTTTCGTATTTTAGTTTTGTTGCTTTATACGGTCAATTATATTTTGAACAAAATTTATAATATTTTTAGATATTTCCTTGTACGTTTAAAATATTTTAAAATATTTTTTGAAATGTTACTATAATAAATCGAAATTTATGTCAAATCTACAAAAACTTTAGTTAACTAAACTACAAAAAATTTTGTTACTTTGACCTTTTTTTCATTTATTTCGTTTTTTTTTTTTTTGAAATTGTGAACTAAAATTTTATTTTTAAGTGTACAAAAAGTTACAATAATATATTTTATAAAAAATGGCTCATTTGTAAACAAATCGCACTATGAAGTACTTTTACGAAGTAACTTTTAATAATGATTCTCTTTTGAAAAAAAATACCGTACAAAATTTCGTATATTTTGCGAAAGATTTTCATGCTGCGAAATAACATATATATATTTACTTCGTACAATGTACAACAGGTTTCGTATATATAACGTTTAAATTTTTTTCAGTGTAGAATATACTGCATAGTGGAAAACGGATTTGCAATTTCGATATCGCCCATTGAAGAAGATTTATGTTGTGTTTCCAGATCACGTTTTAATTCAGACAAACGAAAATACAATACATAGATAGATGTAGTCATTCATTTGTCTCGTAACGAGCGTCTTGTGGAAACACCAAGGTATAAATATTATGGAAATAAGTCAGTGATTTCTTACAGACTGCTCAGATTACATGAAATTTTACTCAGACATGACTAAAATAATTACAGGCTTAAATTTTGGCCACAAAGCCCAGGGCTTTTCAATTAGCCCCTAAAGTGAAGCAATTCGGACATCCAAAAAATTTTTAATTACCAATTTTCTATTTAAGAACCGATTTGGAAAACCATAACGCACATGCTTATACAAATTTAAAATTATAATTTTGCGTTGGTCACTTTTTTGCCAATAAACTATGGACAATTTATTTTTTAAAATATCATACGCAACAAATTTGAAATTTGAAGACAAAAAATAGCAAGTTTTTGCTTAAAAATGTATAAATACTTTTTCGCCGCCATAAAGTTTCCTTATTTATATATTCTTAAAATTTCAATTTATTAGTATGAGTTTAAGAAAGAAATCCCATTTGCTTATTCTACTTTAACCAGCCGCTTCCGATGTCGGTCTTTTTTTATCAAGAAATCTCCCTAGGCTTACAAGCCGTTTTGGATGAAATTTGGATATGTAATATAATAAAGAATAAAACCCTAGGATTTATCTTTTTTTATGTGCCATCTCCGATTCTTACAGGCCAAATATGGTAACAACTATCAGCACATTTTTGTTTCTATTTTTTTGACATTTCTTCTTCAGGAAATGTATACAAAAGTGGTATGAATGGAGAGAGAGAGAGAAAGATTTATAAGGTCCATTTGTTATAATTTACGTACTTTTTGGTATTTTATATGGAGAAACATAAACCCAAAGTATGTCAAATTCGAATTTATTATTCCATACTGAGGTACAGGTTAAAATAAGTTTTCGCTTATGTTTGCTACTACCAAAATCAATATCACTTGCTAAGTCAACCGACCGAACATCACCAACCGACCGAACATCCCTTCGTCCTTCGATGTAAAATAAAAGACATTTGTAATTTAACTACTGGTCGCAATTATAAAGATAATTGTATGAAAAAATTTAAGGTCGGTATGCTCGACCTTAATTTTAAGCTTTTTAAGCCGTTATTTGTGGTTTGCCGCTTTTAACCAAACCCTTACCCCCTCAAAAACTTGGCAAGCCTGTGCAAAAACATAGATAGTATGGATATCAAACTTTCAATTTTTCTAATACCGTTTTTTTTTCAACCTACTGCCGAACAAAAAATTACCAAAAAATGTTATTTTTTAACACCATTTTAATCTTTTAAACATCGGGAATGTCAGCTTTGATTTTGCATTCTCTATTATATATTCATCCGATCAGCTTTAAGGTAATTACCTTATGAATGCCAAATTTGAGAAAAAAAAATGATATATGATAAAACGAAAACCACAATACTCAGAAAACAATGAATATTTTCAAAAAACAAATCAGGGATGGAAGTAGATTTATGAAATCACCAGAGAAAACAAAAATAAGCAAAATGCAAAAAAATAAAAAAAAAACAAGTAAAAGATAAAAAATGCGAAAAAAACACATTTGAAACAAACAAAAAGAGCAAAACTATGATAAAAGAAAAAATACTTTTTTATTAGAACAAATCACTTTGAGACCTAAAAATGTGAAAAATGTAAAAAAAAAGTACTATTTAAAGCTCAAAAATTATAAGAAGAACTGAATAATCCAAAAAAAAAATATATAAAATCAGAACAGCAAAACAAGCAATTTCTTCTTCTCTGGTAATCACATTAAAGAAACTTTAGGGAATCTTTTATTTTTAAATCCCAGCAGCCCCTAAAAAACTGACTGAATTATTTCCAAAATATTTTGAAGCAATGTCTGCATTTTAAAAATTATATATACATATCTTTTCAAATTTCCCTATGTTTTCACTTTGACTCTTTGTGTTTCTAAACTATTTATCCATTTTAGACATTTCAGTATGCAGTGTGAACATTCTTTATAATACTTCAATCCCTTCTTTAGACATTTTCCTGTTTATAATATTACTACAAATGCATTGTAACAATCGCATGCCAGTGGCGATAATGTCAATGTCACTTATTATAATAATTATTTCATTGTTCGAAATAAAAAGAAACTTAATGTACTCTTAAAGCCCTTGTGGTCATTACAAATTCAACAGGAAAAGTGCAGTTGCAATTGTAACATTATGAATACAAAAATAAATAATAAAAAAAACAGCAACAATAAAGTAAATATAACAAAAGAATAATTATTAAAATGTATATCATAATTACATGCAGAGAAATGCACACATTCAAATTGTTTAAAAAAAATTTAACCTCTATAGGGGAGCTGGGCACAGTTGTCATTATGTTTAGTTTGCTTATGATTGTGATCAAAGAATTTATTAAAGATTTTAGCAGAAAAAAGTTGAACTTAATTGGTTGGAAATTTAACTAAAGGATGAGAGTTATCAATATTGTATTTCCTGTATTTTGCTTGTTGTGTAGTAGTGCATTTGATAGAGCATAAAAAAAGCAATAAACATTTTTTTCCCCAAAGTTAGTGCAGATAAAACTGCTAGAATCAGCAGAATCTGTTTAGTAATAGAAAAAAATCAGGTTTTCTATTTCAGCTATATTTTAGTAATTCCAAATGACAATTAACAAAAAATTCCTTTTTGAAATCAGCATTCATTCTGAATAAAAAAAAGAAACAGTTCCGAATGAAAAAAGTTTCGATATAATTGCATACAGATATATGTAGTTATTACATCAGAATTTTGGTTTAATTACTATATTTAAATTGACAATTCGGTTGCTGCAAGAAATTCGGTTTTCACAATGAATCTGGTATTTGATCCCATGCAATTTTGTGTGATATAATTTGATTCATCTAATTTAATAAAGTTATATATTATTTGATTTATAATTCTAAAAATAGTTTGGAGATATTTTATCTGTAAACCTTGTAATATTTTTCATACATGGAAATTATTTACAAATTTGTATTTTTTTTTTTTTATTTTAAAATAATTTTTAAGGCCCTGCAAGCCGATGAATAAATTTAGATATAATCATATATGGTTATATATTACATATAATTCCACATTACAGCATGATGATCTGAAAAATAGAATACAAAATCTGATCTCAGGAGATATCCTCTTGTATAATGTGATTAAGATATTATTATAAACAAGTAAAAAAAAGGCTTTAATTCGGCTGGGCCGAATCTTTGAATACCCTCCACCAATATCCTCAAAAATGTTCTCCACTGCTTTTGATACAAATAATGTAAAAAACTTTGAAGTAAAATTATGGAGGTGAACAAAAATTTTTTAAGGTGAAAAAATTTTTTGGATGTGAAAACAAATCTTTTGGTGAAAAAGAAAAATTTTGAGGTGAAAAAAAATTTTACCGATGAAAAAAATGTTTTGAGGTGCAAAATATTTGAGGTGAATACAAAATATTATTCACTTCTAAGTTACTGATGAAGAAATATGGGAAAATATATTATGTTTCAGTCGCTACTATGAAATTATACTAAAATACACCAACTTGTATGGAAAAATTAGATGTACCTTCACATTTTCACTCATGACTTTTTAACTGTTCATTTTCAATACCAAACTCCTTGGTAGGATGTCCATTAATCTAGGTAAAAATGAGCACCCCCGCTTGCGTCCTCGCGTGGTGATCACCATTTCAACAGACAGACAGATGGACATCGCTTAATCGACTTTAAACTGCATTCGGATCACGAACATATGTGCTTTAAGGGGTCTTATACCTATATTTCGACATGTTACAAACGGAATGACAAATTGATATATACCCTCACCATATATGGTGTAGGGTATACAAATTTGTTTGAAATATCACAGGCTTTTTTTTCAAACATTAAAAGTTTGTTAAATTTGGATTTTTTTTTTTAATTTTAAAAATAATTTGAATGGTGAGCCCGGTGATGCACGGTTTTTTTGGGCGAGTGATGTTATATAAAACTCGATATAAGTGTGATGGAATTTTTTAGATTTATTGGTCTCAACTAGTTTCCATATTTCTGGCAATTTTCGGATACTAGCTCGGAAGAACGACTCATCTTTTGAAGCAATCAAACCGTCGACCCATTTTTTGCAATGTTCATATGAAATGAACTTATGCTGAAACAGACCATGTGTCATCGACAACACATTTAAGCGTGTTGAATAAAGTCTTGACTGGTATAGCAACATGTGACCGAGAGTTGTCATGCTACAAAATCATTTTGTCGTGCTTTTCTTCGTATTCCGGCCGTTTTTACTTCAGTACGCGACTTAAATGCAAGGGTTGAGTATGATAGCGTTCCCAAGTGATCGTTTCGTTCTGGTTGAACATAAGCTTCATGCCATGTATATTCGGCTTTGCGAAGTATTTTGATGGTTGTCCGGGTAAAACCCATGACTATTGATGCAAAAACACTTCCTCTTTGGCGTTTGAGGAGCTATTCACAAGCAAAAAAACCACCTTTTAAAGCTGCGCAGCATGATGGCCATTGCTAACTGTCGACTTATCCACTCCTAATGATTCTGACAACTCCAGAAGCGAATGGCATTCGTCCACATAGAGCAATGATTCCTATTATTCGTCTTCAAACTTTTTGGGTTGACCCGGCCGTTCCTTGTGTTCGAGCTTAAAATCACCACTTTTAAAACTATTGTTCAGATAGACCATGCCGTCGCAAACTTCAATTAATATTTGATGATCCTCGGTCGCACTTTTCTTCATATTAAAGAAATTAAAAAGAATTCCCCGAAAAAAAACATGATCCAGGCAATATTTAGTACTTTGTTTGAGTTTCAACCAATTGACACAAGCTGTCAAAGACGCTCATTCACAATCAGTTTTAGCGGCAAGACATTTGAAACTAGCATATTGATTCATAGACTAGTGGCGGCCTTTGGTGTGAAATGCCTATTATTTATTCAAGGTCCAATACCAAATTATAAAACTATATAAAAAAATTATTCTTTGGGTTGTCACAGTCAATCTGTTTTCCTCTTAAGAATACATATTTTATAAGCTGACTTCATAAAATGATATATATTTAAAAAATTAAAAATAAACACATAGCTGGTTTTGTCGGAACACCGACAACCTGGCTACAAATATTTTTTCTTTTAATAAGTTATGTAAATATGTCAAGCTTTTGTTTCTCTTATTAAATAATAAAATTATTTATATAAAATATTTTTTTCATATTATTTACAAATATATCTGCTTTATAAGTTTATTGTCATTGTTTTTTTTTTTGTGTTTTTAAATCCTTTATTTTTAAATCATATTTTTGGTTATTGTGTTGATATCAAACAATAATGACTGAATTTATTTATATATCAATTAAATTTGTATGTTTGCAATATAAAAGGAGTGTATTGTTTATATGGCTGTATGTTTAAATAATACTGTTGTTTTAATTTAATCGTTTGTTTAATTAATTTCATTGTATTTTTTAATGAAGCATATAATGGTTAAATTAATTTAATTCATAAATGTAATACAGGTTGTATAAAATTGCAATTCAATTATCACAGAAATAAAACTTACATGTAGGGATGCCAGATGATTTTTGTAAAAAAAAAAATCGTCATTTGTGGCAAACCAAAAATCGGTCAAAAAAAATCGGCTTAATTAAATTAAAGTAATTTTAACCAATTACAAAATATGTTAATACATAAATTATCCGATTCTGAAGACGAATAAAAAATCTAAGGCGCATATTGAGCTGAGTATACACAGAAAACACTAAAATTGAGTTTCTATTAAAATATTTGTAAGTACAATTAAGAATTTCATTATATTTACTTCAATTAAACTATTAATTACATTTAGTTAAATACTGTTAATAAAGTCAACAATATTTTTGTTTATTTTTAAAAAATCCCCGATTTTTTAAGTATCGCTAAAATATACAAAAAAGTATTGCATCTAAATTGGATTCCTTTTTAACTTTTGCTAAAGGATAGAAAACAAGTTACCACTACTGTCATTATTTTTTCTTTAATTTTAAGCTTATCACTATAAGGATAAAAAAAAACCTTTTATTGAGATTCTATTTTTAAATCAAATTATGATCTGGCCAAATTAGTGTACAAATTCGTATAAAACAAGAACTACAAGTTTACCAACATTGGAATTTATATTCAAAGATTTACATTTTAAGGCATTTCGTATAAGTTTTATATTTAATTTCAACGTTTAATTTATTTATTTTCACGCAGACTTAAACGTAAAAGATGAATATAAAGATATAAAGAAAATAATAATTAATGATTATACTAAAATAAAATTTTAATATCAAGATGGTTTATAAAATACAATAAGCCAGCCAAGTGTCGTCTTGAAAGTGACAAATAATGTTTTCATATTCACGCTAACAAGGAAGGTGTCCCCTGTGTCACCCAGTAAATTAGTGAACACGTATTTATATTTAATAAAAAATAAATTTGTAATACACTTTTTTTTCATTTTTTTCTTCATGAAAATACTTTTATAAACACATAACTTTTTCCATTCTCGTAACCATAAAAGGTAACAGTGCTTTAGAGCTCATCGACTGTAAAATACTGCAGTAAAGTGAGTTGTAAAGTAATGTATCACCGCCGATGGCTATACATTACTTTACACATTAAGCATCCGCTCAGACGGGATTTTTGAAGAGGAGAGAATGAGAATGAGTGGAATAGAAATAGTAAACAAGAAGAGCGAAACGGAATGGGGAACAAGTTGTATTGAAACATCAGACAAGGAGGACGAAATGACATTTAACGAATTAATACACTAGACAATGGGAATGAAATGTAATTCGAGTATTAGCGGAATATGGAATGGAATGTGGAACGAATGAATTTGAAACACTAGACAAGGGGAAAGATGTGGAATGGATTGAGAAATGAGTGTTATTGAAACACTAGACAAGTGGAACAAAATGGAATGGAACGAGTTAAATTAAAATACCAAACATATTTTAGCGATTTTGATCGATTTTAACATGTTTTCTATTTGAGAGATTTTCTGCCAATCTTTCCCTTTTTCGATGCTTATCAGTCAATTGTAATCATATATCCAATAAAAATAATGAAGATATAATCAGCCAACCCAACCGAGATTTTTGGAAATTTTCGCCGGTAGGGGAAAGATGCGAAAAACGACCAATTAATGTTCTGCCCAATAATATTCGTCTTAAAATATGACATTTAATATACATGCACCCTGGCTTATTTCCTGAAGAGATACCAATAGGATTGAAAGGGCGATAATTGCTTCTTTAATAAGCTAGAAATCTGAAACTTGAAATTGGATATTTCACAACAAAAAGGTTAGACAAATTTATTTAAAGAAAAATAATTTAATTTTCTTTTCTGTAACGAGATCGCGGTTTAAGTTATTTAGTATAAGTGTGCATTTTTTTCGTATGTACTTCTAGATGAATCTTTAAAATACCTTTCAGTTAATACTTATTTTACCTTTATTTCTAAAGAAAAAAAATTTAAAAAAAACACCACTTTTTAACCCCTTTTTAACCCCTTAAACGCTTAAAAATACAAACAGCTTTACTGAAATGCTTCTATTGAAAAAATGTATAAATCTAATGACGTTTTTATTAATTTTTCTTTAATTAATTTTATTTATTACGAAATTCGTGAAGAAATTTCTTTAGAAGACTTGCATAAAACTTACGAAATTTTTCATTCACTTTTTTAAGATATCTTTATAAGTTTACAAAAAAAAAAAATCCCATTAAAATTCATTCAAGAAATTTCTCTCTGTGTAACATAAATTTTCGCTTCTCTATTCTGTTGATGATGCCGCGCATACCTTCTTAGTAAGCCGTTAACAAAAACATACGATATTACACGCAAACATACACACACTCATACTTTGTAAACTCATAGATAAAAGTGTAGGCAGCAGGCGGGACAGACATATTCAAAATAATCCTTAGCCTGCAAAGACATGGTATAACAAAATGTTTTTGGTATAAAATTTCTTAAAATATTTATATTTATATATTTTTTTTTAAGTAATATACAGCGATTTGTTGCCTTTAAACTTATAGTATAAAGAAATTTTGCTAACAAAAAATCTACTCCAGTTAAAACTCTATGTGTAATAAGAGAGATTGGACTTAGGGTGGTGTTTGAAATGGATTTAAAAATATTAATACTTTTTGGCTATTTCCACGCTATATAAAATTTTCATTTAGCTTTAAAAAAATCTATCATTTTGATAGACACTTTAAGCGCAGAAGGCAAGCAGGCAGGCAGTCATTGCTGCCAGCCCGGTGTCATTATTCATTTTGAAGGGTTAGAGGATGTTTAAAATGAATGATTGCTTTGACTGATAAATCAAATAGATAAATCATTTGTCAAAAAAAAAAACAGCTTAAATTTACTCTAATTAGACACATTATGTCAATAAACTTCCGCTGTGTTTTATTTAGATTTAAAGTTGGGTCATAAGGATTGTGTATCGTATAGTAGTATGTAGTTTATTTGTGTATTACGACTAAAGTGGTGGTGATGCGTGTTTGAATTTATTGTTGTTGTTTAGATTTTTCATTTCACAAAAACCTTAATGCTTTTTCAATTGAATTTTAAAGTAAACATTGTTGGCATTCAAATACGTGTTTGGTCTAGTGAGCTTAATACAATAGACCAGTAGTGTTTTATTGTTGATGTGACGAATGAAATAACTTCAATTTAATTAAGTTGCAATATCTGTTAAACGAGTTTTGTGACAAAAAAAAAATATGTTTACGCAGAGAAAAAAAACATGGTTGCGATATGATTACTGCTACTGCAGGTTGGTTGAAAAGTTCCTGCGCTCGAAATGAAAGAATACTGTTTTTGTTACGAAATATATTTTTTATTCAATATAATCTCCTAGAAGCTCAATACAATTGTTCCAATGATCTTCCAATAATTTTATCCCATCCTTATATTGGTTTTCTGAAAGCTCTGCAAAATAACCGTCTAAGGCTGCTATGGCCTATTCATTCAACGAAAAAGCTTTTCACGAAGGAATTGTTTGAGATTTCTGAAGGAATAGTAGTCACTGAGAGCCAAATCTGGTGAATACAGTGGATGTTCAAGCAATTCGTACTTTAATTCTTTGAATTTAGCCATCGTCAAAACACTTTTGTGAGCAGGTGCATTGTCTTGATGAAAAATTATTTGTTTCTTCTTTAAACCAGGTCTTTTCTCACGAAATTTTCATCCAGCTGATCCAAAAGGCTGCAGTAATATTCAGAGCTGATTGTTTTACTTTCCTGAAGATAATCAATCAACAAAATTCCTTTTGCATCCCAAAAAACTGATGCCATAACCTTCTTTGTTGATCGTTGTGACTTCACCTACTTTGGAGCTGAACAACCAGCTTCAGTCCACTTTGTTTCAATTAAGGATCATGGTGGTAGATCCAAGTCTCATCCATAGTTATAAAACGACGCAAGAAGTCGGTTTTATTCGGTTTAAAACGCTCCAAATTACGCTGAAAAATTTGTTTTCGATCCAGTTTTTGTTGAATTGTTAATGTGTGCGGCACTTACTTTCCAAACAGTTTTTTCATACGTGATTCTTTATGTAAAATATGGAGTACTCGTTCGTCTGAGATGCCTATGGCATTAGCAATTTCACGCTTAGTCAAACTTGGATCTTCACTAACCATATTATGTACCTGCTTAATGATTTCTGCTGTGGTTGCAGTTTTTGGTCGTCCTTCGCGTGTATCGTCTTCAAGGCTGGTAATTTACATTCACCAGCCCAAAATTCAACGGTGTGTTTTGAAGGTGAGGACTCCTTATACACTTCTAACAATTGTTCATAAATTTCCTTTGCTTTTAAACCCTTCAAAACAAAGAATCTAATGACTGCACGATATTCAATTTCTTCTATATTAAAAAAATCAATGACACGTCAACTTTAAATGGCTTGTAAACAAAGAAAGAATTGACAGAATGACTTGCAACTTTGCATGTCTTCTTAGGACAGTTATACCAACTTGAGAAAAAAAAGTTTGGAGCTAGCAGTGCCATCTCTTGGTGAGCGCAGGAACTTTCAACCAACCTGTAAATTACGTTCGTTGTATTCGGATATGGTTGCAGGAAACAAGTTGTTGGTTTGTATATAATTTCTTATTTCGCTACCATAATTTTTATTTAATTATTACATGACTGCCATTTTCTATATTATAATATAGTTGAATTTAAATCATGCTGTGGTAACAAATATTTTAGCTGCAACAAAAATATGATACTTATGTATGTATAAAATGATGCCAACAATCAGTGAATAATTTAAAATAAATTAAACCCTGCATTTGATATTTAACGTCATATTATTATTTTATTTTTATAAGACTGGTGTATTTTTTCAATTATTACTATCAACCGATTCAATCGAGGGTTAAGTGTTATACAAATTATGATCATAAATTATAAAATCTCATACACAATCAAAACTAAGTATTTGATGTATATTTACAAACAATAAACTTTAATAACAAAAACTGTTTATTTTGGTGCATTTTCACTAAAATATTTGCTTATTATACTTAGTATAATTGTTACATATGCGCCCTAGAGTGGGCGGAAATTAAAAAAAATATAGTTTTAAAGATTTTGAAATAATATCACAGAAAAGTTGTTACAAAAGCTTTTGAGTTCAAAAAAATTGCTCAAATTATTATAAGTACCCAATGTACAAAGTCATTACTAGCAAATCATGACATATCCGGTAATGGTAACAAGTTACACAGTGACACTTTATATTACCTTAACACGAGATATCACGCAAAATAATGAGCTGTGCTTATGCTGCAGCATTTGAGAAATCAAAAAATATACTTACCAATATTAAAAAAAAAATAAATTAAAAAAAATAAATTTTATAAAACAATTATTTTTTTTTAAGTAAAATGAGGAAGATATTTTATACATTTTTCTAAAAGCATTTTTTTTTGTTGAATTTTGCGATTTATTTTTTTTTTTTTGGACTTGAAGTACTGATAAAAAAATAGTCAATTCTTTATAAATCATGTTTTAGTGTGGAAGGAAATTTAATTTATAGGGATTCCAATTAAGATTATGAAGAAGCACAATTGTGGATTATTACACTGTAAGTAAAATTTAATCTTTCTGAATGACACAGAAAAACGCCGTGACATCCCAACTTAATTTTGGGCCATAGAACATAGTGGTATCTTCCTTTTAAAAGAGGGCGGTTCAATAAGTCCGTGACTTTTCGAAGTTCCCTCGTAGTTATATGTAATGCAACACTGCTCCCATCAAGTACGATCTGTTAATGTCTATTAATTTTAAGCAAGTTCCGTCGTTTACTTTGCGTTTAACAGCTGTTCAAAAAATGCAACCTCGTGGATTTTTTAAAAATTGAAAAAAGTGAATTTCGAGTGCTCACCAAAAATAATTTTTTGCATAAAAAAACCGTCAATCAAACTAAGCAAAAGCTTGATATATAATATGAGGACTCTGCACCCTCGACTTCAATGGTAAAAAAGTGGTTTACTGACTTTCGTTGTGGTCGCACAAGTATAAATGACACTGAACGTTCTGGACGGCCAATTGAGGTCAATACAACCGAAAATGTCGAAAAAATCCACGATATGGTGTTGGCCGATCGAGGAGTAAAGGTGCGTGAGATTGTTGATGCTATAGGCATTTCATATGGCAGTGTGGTTTCGATTTTAAATGATCAGTTGGATTTAGGAAAGCTGTCTGGAAGATGGGTGCCTCGTTTGCTCTCAATTGACCATAATGCACAGGTGCACACGTGTGTAGTCTGAATGGTAGAATTCCATGAATTCGGCTACGAATTGGTACCTCATCCGCCATATTCTCCGGATTAAGCCCCCAGTGACAATTTCCTCTGTCCAACCTAAAGAAATGACCCGGTGGAGAGTTATTTAGCTCCAACGATGAAATAATTGATCAAACACATGCCTATTTTGTGGACCTTGAAAAATTCTATTTTTGGAAGGGAAACAAAAATTGGACTAAGTGCAATAAGCTAAAAGGAGATTATGTTGAAAAATATGTATTTTTTTTTTCAAAAAAAAACTATGTTTCATTCAAAAAGCCACGGACTTATTGATCCGCCCTCGTATTTTATTTATTGAGTTTTTTAATTATTTACTATTCATTAAAATTTTTTTTCGTTTGAAATGAAAAAAAATTAAATTTTGTTCAAAAAATAAAACGGCATTAAAGTCATTAAAATATGTTACAATAATATTACGTATACGTACTGGTGTACTTTAACTGGAATTAAACACATCCCACTGTAGAACTAGAAATAATTATAACTCCTTACCTTCTAGGTTAATTAAAAAATAATACTCATAAATAGTAAATAAGTGAAAAAATAATAAATAAAGTTTTTTCGTTAAAATGTAATCAAAAAATTATTTGAGTCAATACAAACTTAAAATGATCTGACTCTTCAAAACGGGATTCGCCACTAAATTCTACCACCCAAAATTAAGTTTACGTATCCCACAGTTTTCGTGTGTCATTTTGACGTACTTACTGTGTTATGGGTTAACTTTAATATATGATTAACATATTTATGCGACGAGTAGTTTGTTTATATAATCGCAGATTTATAATTGTCCCAATAGAAAAAGCTGCAAAATTTTGATATTTTGCTTCATTATTTTCATCTTCATCATCTTCATAAACTTTGTTATTTTGGAAGAAATTTTGAAACAACTTTTATTGCAACATTAAAGTGATGATTAATGGAATCCTACACAGAGAAAACAGATTCATTGTGACAATCAAAATTTATTGCCAACTGAAGATTTTGGTTGCAGCAACCGTATTTCTTAGTTTTAGCAACAAAAAGTATTCCTGATTCAATTGAAATATATGGTTTAAACCTAAATTCTATTTTATTATTTGAATTTCAGTCACCACAAACAAATATATCGGTGGCTCCAACTAAACCATTCGGTTGACAAGAAACTCGATTGTCACAATGAATTTGTTTTCTCTGTGAGTATTTCGAATTTTATTCCCTTAAATATTTTTTACATCAAAAAAAAGGGTGAAGAACAGGAAATACGTATTTGGTCCGACTAGAATATACCCTACAGTGAGCAAGGTAGGACGGGTATGGACCGGTGCTGGAAAGGCGACCATAATCTTTTCTTCTTGCGAACTTAAATCTACCCTGCGAAAAAAAGGAGTCAGTTAGGAATTGGGACCTGTCCCGTGATAGGTGAAAACTGTACCGGTACCGAAAATACATATCACGAGATAGGTGAAAAGAGGACCGGTTCCTGAAGTACCTACCACGTGACCGGTTTAGAAGCCACGACATGTTATTTTGCGTTGGTTCTGTGATATTTTCTTTGGGATTAGTTGTGTGACATGTTGTTTTAGACTAGTCCAGTGACATGTCACAGAGGCGATTGGCCCCCTGCTAGGACAAGCCCATGTTAAAGTTACCAGTCTCTATCACAATGAATCTGTAACGTGACGGATCCTGGGAAAGGTCCTTTTTCCACAGGGTACCTCTGCACAGGCAAGAACACACTCCACACTTAAGCACGGCCGGCTCTATAGGTAGGCATGTCTCGGGACAGATAGTAGCAGGTCGTAAAGTTCGTTTCAATATTATGCATTTTTTGTGGATATTTTCGATATATTAGTGCACTAAAGTCGCTGCCCTGGTTGTTGCCGTTTCTACACAAATAACCATGCAACTATGGTAAAATATTTAAAATTGTTTTTAGTCTGATTCGAGATCATAGAAATTTTTTTCTATGATCTTTTGGTATGCAAAATAATTGTTTGAAGTTGCTTCTCTACAGAGAGTCAACCAAACTTTTTTTAACTGTCACTTTATGCAGAGAAACGATATATAGTGGTCACATCTACCCACTGTAAAAATCTTACATCATATTCTCTACTCTATTATGCATGGTTTTCACTATGTCATTTTTAATGTCAATTTGTCCAAATTATTGGCAATTGTATGAAAACAGGTTGTCATATGGTGTCATCTGAGTTTGCAGTCAGTTATGCACACGAACTGCCGTCTAAAATGACAGACAAGTCAAATTCAGTTTATCAACAGATATGGCAGCATTTTTTATCTAAAATAAAATTGACAACTTGTTGTTGTTTGGCGATCGCAAAGCTGTTATTTTTTTCTTTTTTTTTGCTGGAAAAATAAATTTCAATGGTAATTTTTTAAATAAAGAAAGAAATGGTAATGTAATAACACAAAACGCCGCACTAGCTATAGCCATTTGTTGCTTTTTTTGTCATTTTTAAATTTTTCCACTTTTTATTGAACACAAATTAATATTTTTCGCTCGCCAAAAGTTTACACATCACATTTGATATTTGTAATGAAAACGGCGTGTCAGTCAACTGACACCAAAATTTGACATAAGTCTTTGACACGCTCTGCTTTATCGACTTATTGTCAGTTTATAAGATGTAATGAAAATGCATTTGACACAAAATGACCAGAATTTCTTAAGTCAGTTTTAGTTGTCAGTTCATATGACATAATAAAAACCAGGCATTACACAAAAAATACAGTTGTATCCCTTTTTGTGATTTAAGAGTAGCTTTTTTAGAATTAACTAAAGATAAATATTTTGAGTTGTCCCCAAATTGAAACTCATTTCATATCCGTTTTATTTCAACTAAAGGGAAATATTTTAAGTTGTGCTTGTGTTTATGCCATAACGGTTTATATTAAATAAATAAACAAATTTCAGATAAAGAGTAACAACTTAAAAAACTTGTTATATTTAGATAATCACTTAAAAAATTGCAAAAGCACCTACCGTTGTAAACTTCTCGTTCGTATTTCTTTACAATGGCATGATTGTTTTAAAGTTTATGGTAAATGTTTAAAAAAATCAGTATTTTGCCTCTTTAAATTTTCAGTTGACTCTTTTTCGAGGAACAAAGGCAACATGTCTTTAATATTACACACAAAAAACAGTATCAGTTGTGGTCACCGAATTTGTTGCCAATCGAATTCCGACGGTTACGACAACTATCTTCATATTAAATTATATTTTTAATTGTGAAAGTCAATGTTCAGTTGTACAATTTAATATTTATAATCCACAGAAATGTTATTACGTTCAACAAAATTTTATTTTAACAAAAATTTTATTTTTAGATTTTTCCGGTATCGAACATGAGCAATCAGATTCATAGCTCACACTCTTGCTTACTGCACCACAACTAATTTTAATATTCTTTGATATATTTGCCATTAAAACATTTGAATATTTTATATTAATTGCCTTTTCCGCGATTTGAACTCGGAAATTCTGAGAACTGAGCTACCTCTCTACACACTACATCACAAACACTTATAAACTTTCATGGCTAATTTTGAATTTAAACAATTTGTTAGGAAAACAAATATTATTATAAAATTTGTTTATCAATACTTATCTTTAGTGGCTTCTATAATCAATACAGTCCACAATTCGGTTGGTTCAACTGAAATTCTAATTTAATAATATATTTGATCAAAATAACCGTTACCACTTTTGAATATCGGCAATTTTTTTTAATAAATTTGATAGATTGGAGCAAATTTCTAATATATTCATTAAATAAATGGTTGCTTCCACTGCACACAAATACTAACTGAATTTTATTTTTAAAGATGATTGGAAATACCAATTATTAATTAATATGATAGATTTTTAGCTTCTTTTCCCTTTTTTTTATTCCCAACGCATTATTTTAGCTTTATTAATGAATTATAGGTTATTCCAAATAAAATTAAATCCTCACAAATAAATGTTACCGGATTTAATCGAATCGCAACCAATTTTTTCTCTGGGTGTAGCTAATAACTGACCAGTAATAAATTAGAATATAAATAACACAAAAATAGTAAGTAAATTTCATCTAAACTCAATAAAATCAACTGGTTGTTAGCATAAATAACTTTTTCCTTTGAGTTGTGAGTTAAAATAAAGTATTTACAATTAGCTCTTTCAAGGGCACGAAGAATGCTAATGAAGATCGTAGCTGACTAGAAAATGCATTATATTTAGGTAGTGTCTTAATAACTTTTTCTTTGTATACTCCATGATAACTATAAAAAATAAGATAGTTTTTATTTGAAAAAAATTTGATCACCAATCAGTCTGAAAATACATTGTCATACAAATATGTAAGAATTAAAAGGATCGACTATAAAATAAAACTTCACTATTTAAAATTAAGATTTTTAAATATGGCAATTCAAATTACTAAAGTTTATTTTTCACATTTTTCAAACTATTAATTCAATGGAGAATTTTTTAACCAAATCCACAAAGCCACATTTGTAGATGAATCAACTCGAAAACTGCAACAATCATTAAATCAATTCGTTCAGTGGATTTCTAGATGGAATATAAAATTAAATGAGACGAAATCCAACCATAAAAATTTTACAAATAAAATGATATAGGTAGATATCTACCGATAGAATTACAAGGCTGTCGAATACCTTACAGTAACAGCGCTATGTACCTGGGCATGAACTTAGATGCCAAACTCAAGTGGAATGAACACATCAAAATTAAAGCTAAACATCTCAAATTAAAATCCAACAAACTACAACGGCTTATTGATAGAAAATCAAATCTATCAATTCAAAACAAACTCTTGGTATACAACCAAACAATAAAGCCAATATAGATGTATGGCATACAATTGTGGGGTTGTTTGAAAAAATCACTCGTCGATATTATACAAAGAATACAAAACAAGATATTAAGGTGTATAGTAAATGCCCATTGGTACGTACGGAACTCTGGCCTTCACAGAGATCCACGAGCTCGCACAATCTCACGCAAAAAGACTTCAATTACATATTAATCCAGAAGCTTCAATCCTTAGTGATACCAGCAGATGTACGCAGAGGTTAAAGCGATCCAAACCACATGATTTGATAAATAACATCGCTTAACACTTTTTAGTTAACAATCCATTAAAATTTACTAAAAAATATTACTTGTTAGTTTCGTTCTAGTTGTAATTATATGAAATATATATATATATATATATATATATATTTGAAGACAGATGTCTTCAAAGTATGGGCAATGCATATATATATATATATATATATATATATATATATGCATTGCCCATACTTTGAAGACATCTGTATATACAGCCAAAAAAGTCCCTATAAAATGCGCTGTGTCCAGTAAAATGTCTTCAGAGTAAACACTAGAATAATGAAAAGTTTAAGGACAGTCCCCAAAGTAACAAAATGTCTTCATAGTAACTTGTGGAACGAAAACCCGTCCCCGCAATATGTGCTGTGCACATATATATATATATATATATATATATATATATATATATGTGCACAGCGCATGTTGCGGGGACGGGTTTTCGTTCCACAAGTTACTATGAAGACATTTTGGTACTTTGGGGACCGTCCTCAAACTTTTAATTATTCTACTGTTTACACTGAAGACATTTTACTAGATACGGCGCATATTATAGGGACTTTTTTGGCTGTATATACATATGTCTTCAAAGTATGCGAAATGAATATATATATATATATATATATATATATATTTATATCTTTATATATTCGAATAATAAAAAAATCCGATTCTCCAGCTATTTTCTACTATTTTCCCTTAAAAGAGAAGTTTAATTTTTTTACCCACTCTAATGCACATAATATAGTCAAAACAATTAATTTTAACTGCGCACAAAAGTAAACACATAAATTAAGTAGTGGCCAAAATGAAAAAGGTCTTAACTTAATTTTTTCCATTTAATTGTCGCTGCATTGTGTTGATCACCTAAAAGTCTCTTTTAAACACCCAATATACCATATAGCAATCAAACTGCAATACAACTTGAGAATAAGCTTATACTAATAGTTTGTTTTAAGCTTTTCTTAATTTCGCTTATTATAATATTTATAAAATGTGAATTCACAAGCAGTATTTAACAATGCTAGAGAAAAGATTATTATACATAACTTTTTCTCAAGTATGCTTATGAACATTATACAACAACGCAATATGACGATTAAAATAGAAATATTTTTCAATACATTCTAGTCTTGTTGTCTTTGTTCTACGCTTATAATGCATACAACAAGTACCATTACTTTTTCCTTAAATTTGTCAAACGTGTTTTGCGTGTACATTTAGTTGTAAATTTTATATAGTGAACGTGCAATTGCATATTAAATTTAATTATTTTTATTTATGGTTAAAATTAATTATTATTATTTATATTTAAAATGAATTATTATTTTTTATATTTAAAATGAGTTATTATTATTTATTTTTAAAATTAAAATAAAAAATAAATTAAATTAAAGAAAATAATTATGATTTCTCTTTTTCAACTATTAATAATATATTATTTTTGTAAGCTTATTCTACAATTGCAAGAATAAGCTTATAGTAATCATACACACATAATATTTTCACGAAGGTTCTGTTTTGATTTTTCTACAATTGTTACGATAGCCTTTTTCAATATATTCTCAAGTCTTTTTCAAGCTTAAGGCTGGTGTTTGTAAGCTTATAATAATATTTTTCTCAAGTCATTTGGTATATTGGGAACTTTCATTCTCTTCACCTATAAACAGGTAATTATTATTATTATTTGCTGGAATCCGTCCATTGCAATTTTTCATTAAATAAATGTAGTTTTTCATAAAATTTCAAAACAAAATAATTTTATGATATATTTAATGAAGAAGTTTCTTTAAAATGACAAAATTTTTGATTAATTTCTGAAGAAAACTTCATCGGTTTATAGAAAATTGTCATTAAAACTTGTTAAATAAAATTCTCACTGTATGTATTGCTATAGTTATCATATTATGAGCATGAAATTAACATTATCTGATGACAAAATCATGTTCCACCATTTTTATACCCTCCACCATATATGGTGAGGGTATATATCAGTTTGTCATTCCGTTTGTAATATGTCGAAATATAGGTTTAAGACCCCATAAAGTATATATATTCGTGATCCTTATGCAATTTTAAGTCGATTTAGCGATGTCCGTCTGTCTGTCCGTCTGTCTGTCCGTCTGTCTGTCTGTCTGTTGAAATGGCGATCACGACGCGAAGACGCAAGCGGGGGTGCCTATTTTTACCCAGATTATTGAACATCCTCCCGAGCAGATGGGTATTTAAAATGAGCAAAATCGGTTAAGCGGTTCAAAAGTTATGAGTGAAAATGTGAAGGTACCTCTAAATTTTCCATACAAATTTGTACAATTTTCTGTTAAGTAAGTAAAAATGTTATTAAGTCTTCTTCTTGTTCGATTACATTTACTGTCTTACATACTATGAGAATAATATCATTTTAGAGCTATATGTGTGTTACTCTTAATAACTAAGTTAACGTTAAAAGCAACAATGTTAAAGTCGCTAACAGAGCAGACCTCTGTAAATAACATTACTAAAACTAAATAACAAAAGTTCGTTACATAAATTGACAAAACATATTCATATTACAGTTCATGCAAAATTTAGTATATACGTATATCATCTTCAGCCCCTATGGTGGAGGGTATTCAAAGATTCGGCACAGCCGAATTTAGCCCTTTTTTACTTGTTTTTTTTTTTTGTTTCTTTGCGTAACGAATGTTGTATTTGCATAATTATCACATTTGTGTTTAAATCAACTACATTGAAGATTATCGTAGCGACCAGCGTACATAATGTAGTATCAGTGACTATGTTGCCACCTAGTTTTTTCTCTGCATGTATATGAATATCGTTTAAGGTAGTTATGTCCTTTTCTCTTTCACACATGTCCTTATGTATATCAAAACATTGGTGTTTTTTTAAGCTAATGAACAAAACTAAAGCACTTTACGTCATAAAGGCATGTAATTATTAAAACAAATTTTACTATTCTACAAAGTACAATATTATTTGAAATAAGCTGATTCATTAACTGTAATTTTCATAGACTCAAACGCACACACCTGTAAATATATAAACTATGGATGTTATTTATATAAAAAGAGAGATTTTAATTTTGATTGGACTTATCGAAATATTTATAGTAATTTTAAAGGATGATTAGGATTATTATTCACAATAAAAATTATGCCATGTATACGTTACGTGTATCCCCATTTATAATTCACACCTCTCTGTGGAACAGGGTATTTTGAGTTTGTGCTGATGTTTGAAACTACCACATAATGAGCGAAGACCCATGTTATGCCGATCGACTCAGAAAAACTTTCTGTCTATGTAAAACAGTGATCATACAACCTTAATTTTATGCTTGTACTGAATAAAATTTGTACTGTAAAAATAAAATAGTAGAAAAGAATTACAAAAATTAAATTTCAAAAACAGAAAAAAACCAGTTTTAAAATTTCTGGAAAAGTTGCTGTTGAAATTTTTTTTAATTTTTTAAGTTTTTATTCCGTATACCATGGTGATGAGAGCCTTTAGAGATTTCTAAGCTAAAATAGCGTCTCATGTTCACTTATTAAACATTCAGCTTTACAGAGAAAAACCTTCGGTAAACAAAAATCGAATTCTTATTATTCATCAATCATTTCCTTCAGTGTAACGCTAGTAACATGTGTCGATACAATCTTTCAATGTGTAAGAGAATAGCACAAGAATGCCGATCACTGATGCAAAATAAACCACTCTTGAATCAAAAATTCACGATTAAACTAAAAACTAAAACTACAAAAAAAATAATGTTTAATTTTTGGTGCATTTTCAATTAAAAAATTGTTTATATTAACAAAAATATTAATTGTAATTACAAATTGTAAGAAATGCAAATAATTTTTTTTATTAATGTTAAAAAATTACAAATAATTTTGTATGTGTACAGGTAACAGTTTTGAAGATAAATGCACAAAATTAGTTTGCACTCATAAAGAAGCCCTTTGAATAGTTCTGCTAACATAACAGAAAATATTACCTAGCTCTGCGTCCGCAGCATTTTCCCTTGTTCTGCTAAATTTAAGTAATGTAAATTTTAGCGTACAGCTAAATAAGTTGAGAATTTTAGTTAATCCACTACCGGGCAGGAACGTTTTTTTTTTTTAATTTAATACTAAATTTCTGTATAGGAGGTTGATGGGTAGTACCAAATCTAAAGTTGGTGAAAAATAAAAATTTTAGTTTTTTGGTTGTACTTAACGTGTTTGCGTGTATTCAAAGCATGTAGCCAAACTAAAAATTTCAAGCAATATGCTTGATATCATCCGGCATTACTGGCCGGGTGTTGGTTAAATTATCCTAAACTCAAATTTGACTTAAGATCTGAGGTTATCAACTCTCCAGATCTGACCCGAGACGGCCAATACACTGAGAAAACAGATTCATTTTTACAACCGAATTTTTTGTCATAAAAAAATTTTAATTATGAATAGAATAGTGTTTATCCTTTTGAAAAACTCCCGTCTCCAGCTTTGGTTCACAAGAAAAGTACCTCATCCCCAAACACACCAATTTATTTATTTATTTCATTAAGTCTAGAGAACAATATTCCTTACAGACTATAAATACATGAAATTTTAAATAAAAATTAATTTATTTATTTCTAAAATAACAACTATGATTTAAAAAAAAATTGTATAACAAAAAGTTTTTAAAACTAGATTTTGATGTATTAAATTCAATGGCATGATTAAAATATAATAAATTATAATCTTTAAATGTCCTTATTAGGGGACTATTTAAGATATAATTAAAACGATGACATTTTTCAAAAAACAAATTATTATTACGAAGATTTCTACAAGGTACATTAAAAGAAATTTTCTCCAAAAGACTTGAGAAATCAACTTTACCATTAATTAAATCAAATACAAATAACATTGATTGTATTTTGAGCCGAACTTCATATGTAGGAACAGGAACTTCATATGTAGGAATAGGAAAACCATAATTCAAATAAGGTAATGAATACTTAATAAATTTTCTTTGTATTCTTTCAATAAGTCCAATATGAATATCAGAATTAGGGCTCTAAATTATTGCACCATACTTTAATTTAGATCTGTTATATATTATGTATATCATAATTATAATGTATAGGGATCAGAAAAATTACTAAAATTTCTTCTAATAAATGCAAGGGTGGAGTATCATTTGGAATCATTTTTTACAAATGAGATAAAAAAGTCAACTTAGAATCGAATACAAATCCCAAATCCTCAACTTCATTAACATTATTGACTAACTCAAGACAAATTCTGTATAAAGTATGTAAAGGATTACGTATTCTTGTATATGACATATGAAAGCATTTATTCATATTAAAATTCAGTGGATTATTAGCACACCATATATTAAGATTATTAAGATCACTTTGTAACTTAAAAGCATCATCCAAGCTTTCAATTTAAGAAAATATTTTCAAATCATCAGCATTAAGAAAAAACTGTGAATTACTTAAACATGTATATACATCATTTATAAAGATATTAAACAACAAAGGTAACAATATACTCCCTTGAGGTACACCTTGATAAACTTTTGATATAATAAAAAAATAATAAAAATAAAAATAAAATAATAAAAAAAATGATCCTTTATTAATTATTCTAAAAACCCATTTTACGAATTTGTATTCATTTTCAAATACCCCGCCAGGAGGCGGTTTTAAGAGTTAAAAAATATACAATTAAAAAGAACACCAATTTATAAAGATAAAAAGATTACATTTTATTAAGTAATTGATCCACGAAAACGTAATGTTCAACGTTAAGCCCATCCCTAACAATTATTTATTTGTACATGCACAAAAAATTTATTGTTAAATATCTTTGTAGGCAATTCTGTACATTTTAGAAACTACCATATATATGTTTAAAATACGCTTACAATTTTTTTATTTTTATGATTACTGTATATATTTTTTCAAGCAAACACGATTTATTTAAATTTGTATTTAAATCATATTTCTCCACCTATAGATATGCTTGCAATATTATTATACTTATGGGATGCAAACATAATAATCTAATCTAATTCATACATATATATATTGTATGTTTACATGAGAACATGTTATAATTGCAGACATAATCTCCAAACATTCTATTTCCAACAGCGCGTTTTTTAGCGTGTATAGTGGTATAAATACACCCGAAAAACGGATTCGTGCTGACAACCGAATTTATTGCCAATTGAATGGTTCTGTTGCAGCAACCAAATTTTTTGAATGTGTCTACCGAATTATTATTGAGCCAACCGAAATACTGTTGTCACAGTCAAATTACTCATGTCTCAATGTATTTCAGTCGTCAGAACCTAAAAATTCAGTTACCACAACCAAACCAATCGATTGGCTACAAATTCGATTGTCAGCACGAATCTGTTTTCTCTGTGTAGTATTAAGTTTTGTAGTAGAGATTTATTGTAATTATGCCGGCAACATATTACTAGAATGGGATTTTTTCTAATATCAGTTTATAAATGTAATCAATTTTAATTTTATTATTTCACACTGAAAATAGCAAATAAATACATAAATATTTTATGTGTGTGTGTGTGTGCCCACATAAATAAATATAAATAAACATGAATCCCACATATATAATTTTTATTACATTTAACTATTATGGAAAACGAAGGGCTGGGTTAATTATTTAACAATAAGTAAAGGTGTGATTTTAAGATTAAATTTGTGTTTGTAAAATTTTAATTAATTGTAAAAACCCCAAAAATTATATAGAGGCAGTTAGACTTTTTTTACAATTTCCCTCATTTGGTAAATTCTAAATGTATAATAACATTTTGTGGCCTACATTAAGGCTGTTTAAATAGTCATAAAATAAAGGTATACTTTTAGGCTTATCATATAAAATTAATTTAGTTTTCTGTTACTATTTTTTTTTAGCTTGGCTTCCTGTTTCTATTATGTCATCCTTTATTGCTATTTATCCCTAAAATAAGGATAATGTTAGGTGATTTATTCAATCATGCTTGCAACAGTTTGTTTCGTATATATTATAAAGAAAACAAAAAATGTAGAATGCTTTTTAGCCTAGACTTATTTAAAATTATAATTTAATTTTTTTTTGTTACAATGTCTTGGCATAAACTTTAAGTCATATTAGATCCTTAAGGTTAAACCCGAATGTATGTTATAAATTTAACCCATCATAATTTGTTGTCATATGTTTATAATATAATCTCAAAGGTATTTATAGGATAAAGGCAGAGACATAGTAAACAAAAAATAAGAAAAACATGTCTTTTGGTTATTCTTTAAATTGTTTAAATTTTAAAAAATCTTTCCCCCCGACACTGCTTAAAAGCAACTAACACAAAATTTCATTTACTCATCACAACTATATTCTAGTTTGTAGGAAAGTTTTAAAGGGAATTATGCATAAAAAAAGACTTAAACAATGTTAAAATGTTTCAAGTTCTAAACCTGATGTTGCCAGAGACAAATAAAAAGGTAACATTCACACACTTAAAATTGTAATAAAAAAATGACAACACATTCATAAACTTTCACTGTTGTTTACCGTTTTATTTTATAACTTTTGTGGGGCAGCAAAAACTGCACAAACAAAACCAGCAAACGTATGCTGAAATTCTTGTTTTTTGATGTTTAAATTATGTTGACAACCCTGTGAAGGGAATGAAATTTTTGCAGTCAGGCGTAAAAGTAGCATATTTCAAAATGCTGTTTGTGACCATTACAGCATAAAAATGTAAAATATGTAACAAAAATATAACATCTCATATACTTTATGTAAATAAAAATATTAACATAACAAATACCAACACACACACACATAAAGCAACCCTTTTAATGTTATGCACAATGGGCTCTGAAATCCAGCACAAAATTTAATTTTAAATCAACATGAAATCAAAATATGTGATCTACTATATGACTTTTATTCAATACCCTCTATGAAACAAAGGGCATTTTTTAAGAGATTCAAAAAAACTGAATTGTGCACAAATTACACAGTAAGTGCTTCAAAATGACACACAAAAACCCTGGGATACGTAAACTTAATTTTGGGTCGTAGAATTCAGTGGCGAACACCGTTTTGAAGAGTCAGATCATTTCAACAAGATATTTAGATTTTATGTTTGTATTGACTTAAACAATTTTTTGATTATATTTTAACGAAAAATCTTTGAAATTTTTTTTTCCAATAACTTAATTTATTATTTTTTCACTTATTTAATATTTATTTTTATTATTTTTAAATTAATCTAAAATGCAAGGAGTTATAGTTATTTGTAGTTCAAAAAATAATGATAACCCAATATTAATTCTACACTGGGAGGTATTTATTTCGAGTTAAAGTACTCCAGTACGTATACGTAATATTATTACTCGTATAACAGATTTTAATGACTCTTATGCCATTTTATTTTCTGAACAAAATTTTTATTTTTTTTTATTACAATCGAAAAAAAAATATTAATAAATAGCAAATAAGTAAAAAAATCAATAAATAAAGTAATTTCAAAAGAGATTTTAATATATTTTCTTTAAAACACCAACAAATCCCTTAAGAGACAATACAAAACTAAAAATGCAATATCTATTGATTTTGACCTGATATTTTAAGACGGAATACACCACAGTATTCTACGGCCCAAAATAAGGTCGGCGGTGTCTCGCTGTTTTTCTGTGTTATTTCGAAAGTTGAAAATTGACTTACAGTGTTATTAAAGTATAAATAAATTTATCTTCTACAATATTTGTTACATATGACAACTGACTCCCACGTAAAAAAATAATATAATATTTTACGCTATTCGCAGCGCCATGGTTGATAGAGGGTATTGCAAATGAAAAATTCAAATATTTTTTGACTAATAGAGGATATTCCACAGAAAAAAATTATATAATTGCAATTTTATTAAAGTGTCACCGTTTTCTTTAACGTTTTTTCAATAAGATAATTCGATATCTTAAAATTTCTTTAACTACATCTGAACTGAATTCTAAAAAAATAAATGCTATTTCGGTGGTACAACAGATTTCACATCTTGCAGATGTTGAGTATCCTGTGTATTCTTTAATTAAAACTGGCAACAAATTTAATATCGCCATTAAGAGATCCTCATTGCGCAATGGTTAGATCATTTTTGGCTCAACCATCAAAATAGAAGTTGTAAAGCGAAAAAGTTTGGCATAGCTGTAGTTTTTAAAAGAATTGTAATTTAAATACACTGCATCAAAAAGATTACTTTTGATGGACATTTTTAATTCTATTTTATTATGTACACTTTAGTATTTTCCAATGATTTTTCATAATTTGTTTGTACTGTGCACATCAAAATTATTAATCAAATGATATTTCTTTAACAATCTGGAAAACCTATTTCACGGGACACACTAATCAACAAGCATTTAAATCAGCTTGATGCTTTATGCAACTTTTAATATATATAGTAATAATACGTTTTTAATAACTCGTTAAACTTAATGTGGTTGATAGAGGGTATTGCAGTCGAAAATAAATCTTATGATTAATAGGAAAATAACAAATATTAAAATTAAGTTTTGAAGAAATGAATTCATAGATCCTATTGAATATAAGGTATTGATATGCTATAAAATAAAGCATGCGGATATCTAAGTCCATCAAATGAAAAATTCGGCTATCCGACCTACAAATTTTTTTTTTTTTTTTTTTGTATAATATTTTCTAATTGCTAACCAGCATACTTGATATTTTTTCATTTGCATTGAAATTTCAATAGCATTGGTTGATTTTTTGGCATTAGCATTTGTCCTACTAATGCTAATAAAATCGTACTAATAGGTCAAAAACTATTTAAAATTGATAAAAAAAAAACATTTGTTTTTTCAAATGGATCCTGCGGAATCTTTCCCAGAACTGGCCTATTTTCATTATCGCAGCATATTGACACTCCAGAAGAGCAAAAATTTCGCCCGTATTGAGTTATCTCGATATTGAGCTATCTGGGTATTTGCCATTTTGTAAAATGACCGGTATCTCGAAAACTAAGCCAGACAGGCTAAAAAGGACAAAATTTTGCTATACTAGAGCAACAATATAAAATTATACATTTTTTAAAAATTTGTTTGATTAATTACGAATTGCAATGGAATTTAAAACACATTACCATTAATGAAATCAAACAATTAAAATCATTATATTATTATTTAAAAAATGGCAATGAAAATAATTTCATTACAATATCAAGGCTTACGAAATAATAAATTAATTGAGCATAAAAATACTCTGAAATATTTTTCACTGCCATATTTTTAGGTCCTTAAATTGATGTGATCATCTATTAGATGTATTCCGGTTGGCGAAAGTAATACTTAGTACTATTTATATTTCCATAGAGGTCATTATGGCAAATTTAAAATTCAAAATTAAGATCACAAAGCGATTTCTGGCCGATAGTATTTTGTCAGTTTCTTATACATTTTTGACATATTTATGTAATGTAAATATGTGTGTATCATATGTTATTTTATTGTTGTTCTTGTTTGTTAAAGTTCTTTAAAAACATTAACTTTATACTGTCATTTCTCAACTTATGTATTGTTTTAAGTACAAATAAACACACACATATACATATCTACTTCTACACAACTACACATCCTTTTTATGTTATATTTACAAACACACTCACATATAATCTGGTGTATGGTGTGTTGTTTTTTTTGTTTTTTTTTTTTTTAATATGCTTTATAAATTATTAAATACATTTGTTGTTGTATTGTATACTTTTAGGCATACCGTAATAAAGTTTTTGTTGTTGTTGTTTGCGGTTGTTGTCATGTTTTTTTTTCAGTAAACTATTTAATATGCATGTGTTGGCTATCCGCAAAATTATGCCACAAAAATAATTTAAAAGTAATCAGCCTTTTTCATAAGCAAACACAGCATTTGTTTCTTTTTGGCAGACCCACATTTGTATTAAACACATACATACAGATCCATATATATTTTAGATAGCTTATGTGTTTGGAAGTGTGTGTAGGCATGCGTTAAACATTTTTTTTATAAACTTTCAGTTTTGGACAACGGTTTTAATGTTTATACATGTTTTTTTTTTTTTTTTTTTGAGAAAGCTATTGTGCAAATGTTTATTGTTTTTCGGCTGTATTAACCACACATTTATTTGAGTAATTGGTCTCATTTATTTACAAAAAATAAACTTTTAATTATGTTTATTTAAGTGTTATACATTAAAATGTGGTATATGTTTAGGAATAATTGAAATTAAATTTTTAAAACATTATTTTAGGCAGCGAATACAAAACAGAAAAGGAAAGGAATACACAATTTTTATGTATTTCCTGGGAATACAAATTTTATAATAAACTGTGATATGCTGATTTCGAAAATTTTTTCTGTAGACCGTGTTTCGTATAAAATTATATTGTATTGTATTTGATGATGAATTTAATAAAAAAAATGTAATTAAAAGTTGAATATTTCGAGTCCTATCCGCCAATAAAACGTTAGTCATGATTTTTTATTTAAGATTTTTAATGAAACAAATAAATAGTTCTCGATTTTTCGCATCCTCCCTTAAATTTTTATAACTGTAAAAATTACCGTTACGAATTTCAACAAAATCAAAAAAGAAGTAAGCACCAACTCATATAGAGCAAAATGTAGTTTGTGCTTGTGACCAAAAAGTGTCGCTTTCGTCTTTCATTCTTAAACAAAGAAATTAAAAACATAGGTAAGCTGGAGCTGGTACTATGCACTATTGTTTTTGTAATTTAAAGGACTTTCGTTGATATCCAGTATGAATATGATCTTTGAAGCAAACAAGTCTTTTATTATAAATATATCTCAATTTAAGAGCGATTGAAAAAAAATATATATATAAAAAGCTTTTCCTGTAAATTTATCTGCCCGGCGCTTATGTCTTTTTGGCGTTTTTAGGGTCAGATATAAATTATATACGTATGTATTGATATATAAATATATAAATAAAGTTACTGATTGACTTCGCATATCCTATATTGCTTAGACATCCACTAAGGCGGGATTTTTGGAAATTCCCTCAGAAAGAGAAGAAAATTCCCTTGGTTTCAAAAGTTTAATTTTTAATATTGTTTTTTATTTTTAAAGTGGTCCAAAAAAAAAAGTTTAAATTCACGAGCACCACAACCCTACAAATATGCAACTATGGAAAAAAATGTTGCCTGCCCAAAAAAATTTCAAAAGGTTTTATTTAGGGAAATCACATCGCCATTGAAGTACTTGTTTTATAATTTTAAATTAATTAAAAGTTAAGAAAAATAAATTATAATTTTTACGATCGCGTCTCATCAAATCTAATATATTTTTGGGTGTACATTATGAATATGAAATCAAAATTAAATATAGATTTGCGTATTTCAACATGCCTTTATTTGCCTCCGCGCTAATGAATTATTACCCAGCAAAAATGAAGCTGGCACCACTACTATGTCAAAGGCAAACTATCAGAAGTTTCATCAATGAATTTAACATTGGCATGTCATAGGATGGAAGTATTCAAATAGAGCTACTACCATTACTCATACTTTGATCTAAGGAAGCAATTAAAATACAATGATTAGACATTCTGATGCAGGAGTGGAAAATTTTCAAATGTTAATTCATAAGAATGCAGAAAAATAAGTTTAAAGAAGCGAACTTTATGCATTGATATAGAAATAAATACTATTTACTATAACAAATAAATAATTCTGCATTAGTAAAAAAGCACTTTTGAGCAACATTGAAACATTTTTTAAAATTTTATTGAATTTTTGGACAAATTTAAAATATTTTTGATAATTTATAAACTTGTTAGACAATTTTGAAAAATTTTTAGACAATTTTAAAATATTTTTAAATAATTTGAAATAATTTTTGAATAATTTTAAAACCTTTTTGATAATTTTGAAGTAATTTTTACACATGTTCGCAATTTCACATGTTACACAATTTTAAAATTATTTTGTGCAAAAATGCACAAATTGCGTCGTCATAAATATTTAAGGCTGAAAAAATGCAAATGGCAGGATAAGCTAGTTTCAATTAAGGGTTAAAGAAATCCGTTTTATTTTTCAAAACATTTATTAAAAATTGCAAAACTGCATAAATTCTAACCTTTATGATATATTAAAAATAAATATAAAAAATTATTTAATAAACAAATTATAAAAGTTCATTACAACTATTTTTCTCATCAAAATTTTTGATTTTGAATGATTAGAAAACATAATTTTAAATAAATGCTTTAGATTTAGAAGATTAGACGATATACTATAAATGCTTTAGATGCAATGAAGAGTGATTTTTTAAAATATGCATCATGTTGTATCCAAATCACTAGAATAACACCAAAAAATCATAAAAGAATGTTAACTGAAGCTATGAAAGAAGTTATAGCCACAGAATAACTACCATTTTTTTTGCTGGGTATTTGTCCCGGATGTCTTCTAATGTGAGACAGGATTTTTTACAATTACTATTTCAAAAATAACTATTATTATTTCAGAAATTAAAAACAACGTCATGTCTAATGAAAGCCCTGGGTAAGTAGACTGCAAAAATGCACTAGAATTTTTACTTACATCTTTTCCTTGGAGAATGACAACGAATTTTTTATAATTTTCGCAAGGGTCGTGGTAAAAATGGGTGTTTAAAAGGGGTAGCCTCCTATTTAGCAACTACCCAAACCGCTTTGTCTTAAAACCTTAAGTTTAAAATATTTGTTTCATGGATTATAAGATAATTCACCGAAAATCTAATTTTTAGAATGTTCACCTGTAACGTGATTTAAAAACCTGAAATTTAAAATATGTGTTCTCTAGAGTAGATTCACCAAAAAAAGTGTGTAATAGCATTTGCTGTTATTAGGGGAAATTTTTCTAATTTGAGCCCAGCGGTATTTTTTGCTTATCTTAGCAACACATGCCTGCTGACGTGTTTGTACAATGAAATTGATAGAAAAAATTAGTAGCCGCTACTAAATTTTAGTAAACTTTTTGTAAAGTGGAAATTATAATCGGTTTGCTTAAATTAGCAAAATAAAATTAATAAATGTTATTATATAAGTACAATCAAATTAGTATAAAAAATTAGTAAGGGCTACTAAATTTTAGTAAAATGATGAATACCGCAATTTTTAATAGATCTGCTAAAATCAGCAACAAATTTTACTAAAAATTAGTGAAATTAAAATAGCAGGAAAGTTAATAACCGCTACTAAAAATTGTTAAAATTATGTACAAAGTTTATTAAATTAAATAAAGTTGAATTAAGAAAAAGTTTCGATAAATATTAGTGAACTAAACTCAATGAATTGTAAAATATTGCAAAATTTTAATGTAACATATAAAAAAATTATTAAAACTTATTAATTATTAACTCAATTATTTTTAGATACACCTGTTACACTTTAAAGCTGCTAATTTCTTTTGAAATTGCCTTACGAATTCGAGTATAAAAAGTTATATTTTTTTATCAAGCAAAATTTTTTTATTTTATTTACTTTTTTCAAAAAATATTTGACAAAATCAAAAAAAAAAAAAAAATGCAGGCTTAAAAAAACATAAACAAATTTATTATTTTGTTTTGAAAATATTTTTAGTTATTTTATTTTTTTTTTTTTTGTTATTTAAAGATTTAGTGCTATTTCAAGTGGGTATCCTATTTTCGGACATGAGTGGGTTGTAAAAAATATATTCACCTCTGATCCTTTTTTCAACCTTTGTAACATATAAAGGCAAAATAAGTTGTAATTATTTAAAATAACATTTCCTTCAATATCCACTTTTTTAACATTAATAAATTTTTTTCCTAATTTTAGCCAAACGATTTTCAAAAATTTGTTAAATGATTTCTGAAATTAGCAACAAAAACTGGTAAGTATTTTGTAGAAATTCTGTAAAATGCAAATAGCAAAAAAATTCACTAAATAATATATTTTTTTTTAATCTATGCAAAAATGGTAAAGTGGCATTGAAAACCGTTTACAAATTTTACTATTAACTTTTTATTCTGAGTGTATTATTTTAATATCCTTAAAATTCATTATCTAAAGTGGACCAATTTATACTTAAAACTGGTGATTTTTCCTTATATAATAGAGATGCGTATTGAATAACATTTATTAATTTGTAAAACTTTATTTATGCCCAGGACGTATTTTTGCACAGTTACAAAATTTTGAGTCTATGTAAGTCTAAGTGGCTGCGTGTGCGATATGTAATTTTTTTTTTAATATATTTTTACAAAAACATGGCTGTAAGTAGTAAAACAGTAACACCAACAATAGCTTCAACCGTGTTTGTATGTGTTATTGTTCAGATGTAATATTTCATACATTTCATGTAGGTACATACGTAATAAGTGAGAGTTTAAGTATGAATTGTAAGTGTAATAAAAAATGACAACAACCACACTAACAATTGTACCGCTGCACACAAAACTCATTACACAATTGTCTGCATTCATGACATTGTTCATTATTTTATTTGTCTCATGTGGCTTTAAAAAATTAAGGTGGCCATTGTTAAAGTTTTAAAGAATAAAGAAGATTTTATCAAAAAAAAAAAAAAATCATTTATTTGCCAGAACCAGATGAGTGTTTTTCAAATATTCTAAACTCATAATTCTAAACATTAATTACCAACAAATAGATACAAACTTTGAAAAAAAACTTTCTAGAAGAGCGCCCCGGTAGGCCAGTTGGTAGCGTGATAGCTTATCAGTGCGGGGGTCGTGGGTTCAATTCCCACCAGAGGCTCTGGTCTGTTTTCGCTACAACGAGCCGAAGGCCTTTGTTGCTAGTGCTCGGTTAGGGTATTAACATATAATTTGTAATTATATGATTAATAAATAAAATAAATAACTTCCTAGAACTAATAGTTAACACATATTCAATTCCTATCAAAGAATCATCAAGCCTCCTTATGATGTTTTCTAGGGTACTTATTTCTAACTTTTTCAATATTTTGTAAACGAATTTTTATTCCCTATATTTAAGACTAGGCCAAAAAAATAAGGGTTCGTTAATTTTGTCTAATCTATGAAATATCCAAACTTCAGGGAAATCGAAAATTTTCACTAGAAAGATTTTCTTTTAAAACGTTCAAAATGTATTTCTTACGATTTTTAAATTTAATAAAATTAATTTTTTTATATTTTTATATAATATTATTATTATATTTTTATAATTTATTTTTCTATTTTTTCAATTAAAATTTGTGAATAATAAAAATATGGTCACTCTTTCTTTAAATAAACCCTACATTTTTCATACAATAAAGAATAACAGTCCACTTAAAAGCTGAACCTTCAAAATCTATATATAATCAACGTCTAGCTATAATGGCATAAGTGCTCGATAAGATGTGATTTTTGGCCTACCATGCCCCTTTAGGTAAACACCTGTATTTTAAATCATGTTTTTCCTGGAGTAGGGCCTAATTCACTAGTAAGGTACTTTTTGGATCCATTAAATGTACTTTTTGGCATTGAATGTATGTAAGGGCAAAACAAACCGATATGGCCGGAAATCTAAAATTTTAATTATGTTATGTGTTCCCTGAAGTGTGTACAAATTTACTGATAAGGTACTGTTTTGAGCTTTTACCATAAACGTAGTAAAAATGGAGACCTCAAAGTGGCAAGTATTTCGCTAATGACCTGTCCAAACTCCTAAAGCCACAAACTTAGAATTTGCAACATAATTTCCTTTTCCGGCATAAATCTTAAAAGGGAGGGTCAAAAAGTGGAAAGTTGCAATTGATGATCTGTCCAAACGGCTTTAGCTCAAAATCAGAAATATAAAACATATATTCCCTGAAATAAGTGTAGACACGAGGATTTTAAAGTGAAAACTGCCCCTTTAATTTACTGTTCTAGTCAGGAACGTGGTAAAAATGGGCATTATAAGCGGGAATAGTCATCACCTAAATGGACTGTTACAACTGCTTCGGGTATAAACCAGCAATTAATATATGCGTTCTTTGAATTATGAGCTAATTCACTAAGAAAACATTTTTGAATTCCGTTTGTCGGAACGTGGCAAAAAATGGCATTTAAAAGAGGAAAAGTGCCACCCTTAAGGGTGAAAAATGGAATGAAATTGAAAAACTAACCAAGGAAAATAAAACTGAATCAATCGGAACAGATTACGAGTGGAGTTCAAACACTTGAAAGGGAAACAAAATTGACCGGAACTATAAACCAGTGAAATTGAAACGCTAGACCAGGGAAATGAAATGCAGTGGAACGGGGAACAGTTGGAGTTTAAACATGAACGATATAGAATGGATCGGGAAACGCATAGAATTGAATTCCTTGATAGGGGAAATGAATTGGAGTGGTGAATCATTCCCATTAACTGAAGACATACCTTTAGGAATTTCTAAATTCAGCGTGGTAAAATGGGGGTTAAACGGAATAAATATAAGCAAATAATATAATATGAAATAATGCAGCAATATTGCAAGTAAATAATGAAATATTTTTTTTTTTTTTTTTTTTTTGCTGTTTTAAGTATTTTTTTTACAGTACGTTTAATTTATATAGAGATCTTAATTTAATATCATCTATTAACGAAGATATTTTTTCAGAAGGAACAAAATACGGTTTTACAATATTTATTAACTACTGAATCCTACGTATAAAAAAAAAATTATTTTTTTCATTAATCTTAGAGCTATGGCTGATAGAGGATATTTCAAATGAAAAATTCACATATTTTTTGAATTATAAATGGTATAGCATAGTAAACAAATATAAGACTTTTTGTAATTTGTTTAAAGCTTCAATGTTTTTTTAACGTGTTTTAACTTAAAAGAAATAAATATTATAACAAAACAATTAAAAGGAAATAATATAATTCAAATTGGACATTGCTACATATCTTAAAACTACCTTGACTTCATCTGAACTAAGTTATTATAAAAGCTATGACATTCTGGTGGTATAACATACTTTAAAAATGTTGTAGATATTTCCATTTACTATGCTTAAAAGTTTAAAAGTATGTAAGGGTTTTGGCTAAGTATCCTGTGTATTCTTAAAAAAAAAAGTCACTTCAAATTTAACATCAGGATTTGGGAAATACGCAAAGTTTGAATTATTTTTGGCTCGATTTCGTCATCACTATTATTATTTTAAAAAAATGTTATTTCCAATGTATTAATAATCACGGTTACATTTGTTTTGATAATTTTTTGTGCTTCTTTTGTTTTTCTCACTGATGCACTGAATAATTTTTCCAATAATTATTTTTTTTTTAATTATTTTGCGTAATTTTTTTTTAATCTACACGTCAAAATCCTTTGATTGAATGCTATTTCTTTAAGAATCCGGAAAACGTATTTTATGGGATACACTAATATATCAAGTGAAGTTGTGTATAAACAGTTGTAGGGAACAACTTCGATAAATATATGGAATAATAATATATTTTTTAATAAGTCGATAACCTTAATAGGGTTGATAGAGGGTATTGCATTCAAAAATAAATTTTTTGGTTGATGGATAAATAACATATATTACAATTATGTATTAAAACTTATTTTTCTCTCTGAAATTTTTGTCAGAGCTGTAGCTGTCGTCAGCGAACAATTTTCCATAAAAAAGTGATTTTTCAAGAAATTGATTAATAGAGGGTATTAGTTTAACTTGTAGTTTTTTTCCATATAAATTACTGTGGGATTAAGAAGATTTATATAATTATATATATGCAATTTTCCAACCATTTTAAAATTAAATTTTCTGCTTTTTATCTGTTGCATCAGCAGTGCAGGTATTAGCTGGCAAAGTGCGTTCAGATTTTAAAAGGACTATTTTTTATAATTTTTTTGTTTTAATTTTTACTTGTAATTCTTACACTAGTTTTTATATACACAAGTACTTAACGTGCGTTGTATTTTTGTATCCATTTGCACTTCCGTTTCCGCAAAAATGGTTTACCCAAACCAATACAAACACATAGACATGTTACAACATGAATATAAAAGTGAGGATGAAAATTAAAGCAACAAACTCTTCTTTTTACTCATTTAAAATTCCAAAACATGTTTAAATAAAACACACGTTCACATGTGTGAACACAAAGGCACACATCCTTTGTTTTTTTTTTTTTTTTTGTCATTGTATAAGTAACAACACATATTTAATACCCATAAAGAATTAATTTTACGACTTGGTATACTTTTTTGTCAATTTATTAGTAAGGAAAAATATACTCTGTGTTTTCTTTATGTAAAAAGTCATTTTAAATCTATAAGTATTGTTTAATGTTTAAATACATATTTCATTTATTAAATTAAACGACTATGTATGTTGATATAAATACCATTTACTTTTTTAGTCAATAATGTATTTAAATAATTTCATTAAATTCTATTATACTGTAATTTAAATTAGGTCGAGTTGTTTGCATGTTTTTTATATTAAAAAAAAAAAAAACTTGTAGTTTTTTTAATTAATTTTATACTCTTAATGAGGTTGTTTTTTTTTTATTTTATTTTTATCATATTTTTATTTTAACTTATGTTTATTTTCTATGGAAAAAAGTTTAAAATTTTTTTGTTTATATTATTATAGTTTTATGTTAGTTTGATATCAGATTCGTAGCATTAAAAAATTACACGTATATTTTTTTTCATAAAACATTGACTGAAAAAACGAATGAATAAAGTTTTATAAATTAATAATAAAGCCGCTGCAATTTAAAAAGTAATACTTTTTAGTACACAGAGAAAACAGATTTATCATGACAACCGAATTTATTGCCAACTGAATATTTTGGTTGCAGCAACCGAATTATTTAGTTGCCCCAACCAAATGTTTTCCTGTTACAATTGAAATATTTGTTTTTAACCGAAATTCTGTGGCTCCAACTAAAACATTCGGTTGGCAAGATTTTCGGTTTTCTCTGTGTAAAAATCAATTTTAAAACAAAACCGAAACCGATTGTTCGGCCTTTTCTATGACGCTTTACAATTTTTTATTAATTTTTAATTCAAAACCATATTTTAGTAAAAAAATTCTTTCTACCCATGTACAAATCGAAATATACATATATATATGAGCATACTTAATCATGCATAGAAATATATGATCGTAGATGTCCATGTATAGTTCAATATATTGCCATATAAATATTACCATGTATTTTTTGATCTGAATTTTGAGGGTGTATGGCCGTATGTGGTCATATATGATGATTTGCTCAAATGATTTATATGTGCTTAAATCTGATCATATATACGACCATATGTCCTCAATTTTCGTATCCGTAGATAAGTGGAAATATATAAGATCCTGTATGATCATGTATTAAATGTATGAACTTATATGTATGATCACAAACAATCACATATATTATCGAATATGGACATTTATGTTCATTTATTTAGATATTCACATAGTTATTCTCAAATTGAAAATTACAAAATTTATTTACAAATTTTCTTTCCTGATTTGAGGGAAACATTTAACGTATTTTTTACCTTGCTAAAATTATCAAAAATAATAATTATAATTTATTGTTCATAATTGAAAGAATTTTTTTTATATTCAAATTTTTTATAATCTAAAATATAAATAAAAAAATCAAAGAATATTGAATTTGAATTTTAAAAATTAATATATCAGTTAGTAAAAATTGGTTGCATTTAACGAAGCAATTTTATTTAATGGTTTACTAAAATTCCACTAAATTTTAGTAACACTTACTAAAATTGTGTACTACTTTCCCTTTACAAAAAATTACAGACTCATTTTGCTGGCTCTGCAGGTTTAAACTTAGTTAGTTTTTTTTTATAATAACTATAGATTTTTCTGTAACTTTTTCATTTGATAAAATTTAAAAAAAAATCGATTTTATTTATTTTTTACTTCAGCTTCGTTTGGGCTCTAATTTTAGCTAAAACTTTTATAGTGCACTTTAACAAAAATGTTAATTGTATTTACAAAATATATTGCTAACCCAAAAAAAAATTGTAAATACCATTAATTTATTTATTCAAGGTTTATTAACATTATTCAAAGTAATTCAACAATATCAAAAAAATTTTCTTTGATTATAGATTACTCTGAATTAGTGAAGGTGTTTTAACATAAAATCTAAGCATACCCCTTTAGTATCCCCCCCCCCCCCCTATCTAAGACAATCCTGCATTAAGGGTTAATCTTTTTTAATTTTTTTAATACAGCAATCATAAATCATCCACTTCAATCAAGTTACATTCCAAAAAATAAAATAATTTTTCACTTAATTGTAATTAATTTTTCATTTACTATTATTTGCATGTTATTTATTAAAATTTTTTGTTTAAGTTATCATAATTAACTTCTATATGATATTTTAACATGATATTTATAACATGTTAAAATTTATAATTGTTCTCTGCATATTTTTATAAGCATTTTATTTAAAACAGAATATTAAAATTTAAGTAAATATTAAAATTTTTATAAAATAATTGGCTTTTCATGTAATAATTGGAATATTTTAAACATATATAATTATACATGAACTTTACATGATCATATACATGTATGTATAGTTCAATATAAGCCAATACATGATCTGATGTATTTCCACATATCTTCGGATCCGAAATTTGAGTGTATATGGCCGTATATATGCATATCATATTGGCTCATCTATGATTTTAGTGAGCCCATATCTGACCAGATTTTAACTTATACGGCATATACCCTCTGAAGAAATGTGAAAATATATGAGATCATGTGTTGCCATATATTGAATTACACATAGATCTAAAGGGGGTCCCAAGAAGAACGCAATTTTAAAATTTTAAATAAAACACAGATATTTAAAAAAAAAATCGTGAAACTTTATTATATCGTAAAGTAGACAGAATGAGGTTATGTATGGAACAATATATCGTGCAGATGGCCGCCGCGGCTTTGCTGGCATGCACGCGATCTTTTAATGAAATTTTCAATGACCGTTTTGCATGAATGCTGCGGTATTTCATTAATGCAGCGTCCAATTTCCTCTTTTAAGGCTTGAGTCGTCGTCGGCTTATTCGCGTAAACCATCGACTTCAAAAAACCCCAAAGAAAAAAATCTAATGGTGTTAAATCGCACGATCTAGACGGCCAATTCTGATCTCCAAAACGCGAAATAACACGACCGGGAAATGACTGATGCAGCAATTGAATTGTTTCTCTGGCTGTATGACATGTGACGCCGTCTTGTTGGAACCACATGCCCTCCACATTAATTTCTTCAATTCTAGGCAAGAAAAAACTGGTTATCATTTCACGATACCGAACACCATTGACTGTTTGCGCTTGACCTGCCTCATTTTCATAAAAAAAGGTGCAATGATTCCTCCAGCCCAAAAACCACACCACACAGTGACACGTTGAGGATGCATTTGCTTCTCGTGAATCACTCGAGGATTTTCCTCACCCCAAATGCGACAATTCTGCCTATTGACGAAGCCATCAAGATGAAAATGGGCCTCGTCACTGAAGATGATTTTATCGGCAAAATCAGCATTTTCATGTTGTCTCTCCAATACCCAATTAACGAACTCCCTTCGCTGTCCATGGTCAGCTGGCTTCAGTTCCTGAGTCAATTGAACTTTGTATGCATGAAGATGCAAATCTTTCGTCAAAATTCGCTGCAAAGTGGATTTGGAGACACCAATTTGCTGAGCTCGGTGTCGAATTGAGGTGGATGGAGTTTGAGCGACATCATCACGTACAGCTGCGACATTTTCGGTCGATCGACCTGGTCGATGGCGCGTTGTTGTCTTTACATCACTAACAGACCCAGTTTCGGCAAATTTATCCATTAATCTCTTTACAGTTGACTCTTTTGGAGCATTATTGTGACCCCAAATTGATCGCAATTTGCGAACTGTAGCCGCAAAACTTTCACCATTTTGGTAAAACAATTTCACAATGAGAATGCGTTGTTCATTCGTGTAGCGCTCCATTTTTACTAACCTTCTACTAGCAAACAATAACAATTGTTCAAATGTCAAACAATGACACTTCGAATGTTGCCAGATTTAAAAATTGCGTTCTTCTTGGGACACCCTTTATATGAGCACTAATAACAAATATAATTTTTGTAGCAACAAATATAAATTAAACAAGAAATTTCAAGAACTTAACGAAATTATTTATAAGAGAATAACTAACAACATTTAACTGTTTACTGCAAAAATACTGTGTTGCTACAAGTAAAACTATATAATTAATAAATAATTATTAAAAAAGTTATTTGAATGTTTGAATGTCGTTAGACTTTTTTGTTTAACTATAAATCGGCAATTTTGTTAATATTAAAATATACAACTAGCAGTTAACCCTTGAATATATTAAGAATAATTATCCTTAGGTTCAGTAAAGATTATAATAGGTTTTTAATAGATCTGAAAAGCTTTACAATAAATTTACAAAAAAACATCAGAAAATTTTTAAGTCATGAAAACTTTTCACATTTATTTATATTGTTCATACTTGGTAAACAAATTGCCAGTGTAATAAAACAAAAGTAAGCTCCCATAATAATAATGAAATACAATAAAAAATGAATTTATCTGATTTAAGATATCAATCATTTTATGACAATGCAAACCAACCAAAAAAGAAATAAAAACCAATATTACAACAAAAAAAAAAAAAATGGAGGTAAAAAATATACAAAATCTCAGGTGAGTTAAATACAAAGAAAAAAATGTGTAAAAAAATTTTTTAGGATTCATAAATTCTTTTTGCTTTTTTTATAAATTAAATTCAGGTTAAAATACAAAGTGGTGCAATAAGTATCATCCAGCCATTTTCGCAAATAGCATCGTATGTTAGTTTGCTTTTAACGTTTTTGAAGTAGACAGGTGTGAAATTTGTAGTGAATAACAATGTGTCGCTATACGATTAGCCATCCGAACAGCTCATGAGCGATGAGACTCATTTTTATCTCAGTGGCAACTTCAAAGAGCATAATTCTTTCAATAATTCTTAGACCACCATTAGACCCTCTCAAAGTTACTGCGTGATGTACGGGTATGTCGGAAAAAAATTACTGCACCTTAGTTTTTTCAAAGGAGACAGCGGTAATGGTGTTAGGGCTTTAGAGTCATGTTGACTGAATTCTTCTTACCGGAAGATCTAGCTTTTTAGGGCACGAGGTTCCAACAGCACAATGCACGCGACACAATGCGTATTTTCAAGGATGACTTACAAGCGCATGTAATCGGTTATTGGGCTTTGCCGTATCTCCACACTTGACTGACCTGGACTTCTTCCTCCAGGGATATTTCAAATCGTTGGTATACGCGAACAAGCCCACCTTCTTAGAAGAATTAAAGAAACTGACAACGTGACAACACAAATGCTGCGTACAATTATGCAAAATGTTATCAAAAGATCCCAAATTTTCATTAATACCGACGGTGATCATTTGTCGAACATAATTTTCCACAATTTAATTTATTTATTTTATTTATTAATCATATAATTACAAATTTTATATTAATACCCAAACCGAGCACTAGCAACAAAGTCCTTCGGCTCGTTGTAGCGAAAACAGACCAGATCCTCTGGTGGGAATTGAACCCAAGACCCCCGCACTGATAAGCTAGCACGCCACCAACTAGCCTACCGGGGCTCTCTCCACAATTAATTGAAACAAAATTTATAAGAGCGAATAAACATAATGAGTTAAAACCGAAATTAGTTTTCACTTTAAACAAAAGTTAAAGCGAAAGAAATTCAGATTATTTCTTTTGCCCCAGTCTTCAATAATATTACCTTATGAAATGTTTAAACCAAATTTCGTTACCAAGATGATTAAAAGTGATCAATAAACTTTTGTTTAGGAATTAAAAATTAAAACGAAACTTAAAATAATGTTTAAGTACTTTTTACATTATTATAATTTATGCGACAGCAACTTCATTAGCTGATATCATACCTATACATTTTTTAGTGCATTTATTTTTTGAATGTGGTAAACAAAAAGCAACTCTGATACTTAAAGAAAATGTGATAATGAAAAAAGGACATTCGCATATACATTTTGTGTTTAACTTTAAAATTCCTTTAATAAAAAGCTAAAATACAGTAACTTATTTTAAGCTCTAATATAATTTTTTATGTTAATGTCAAATTTTTTGACCGAAAATTTTATTATAGAAACTTTGTTTCCACCTAAAAGGTTATTAATACATTTTATAAAACATTGAAAGTTTAAGAATTTGGAAAAGTAAGAAAAAAATGTTTTTTTTCAAAAATAAAAAAATAAAAGAGAAAAACTTTTACGTTTATGTTAACAAGTTATGACAAAAGAAAATAAAAAAAGGTCAAAACAATTCCAAAAAAAACAAAAACATAATTTTACAGCTTAATAATTAAGAAAAAAAGGTATTTAGTGGAAAGAAAAATTGTTTTAAGTTGTACTTTTAAACTGTTAAAGATCCCCGTGGGGAAGGGCCCTGTCACAGAACATATCACGTTACTGGTTCATTGGGAATTGAAAAAAATCTACTGGGCGTCAGTAGACATCGATCACATAATGTTCTGCTTTTAAGGCAAATGCTGTACTGTCTAAGCACTTCCCTGCGGAAAAAGGACCTATCCTTGGTCACGTCACGTGACCGTTTCATTGTGATAGATTCCGGTCACGTGACCGGTCACTTTAACATGGGCTTGTCCTAGGAGGGAGTCAATTGCCCTTTGTGACATGTCACAGCACTGGTCTAAAAGAACATGTCATGACTTTTTAACCGGTCACGTAATAGGTACTTTAGAAACCGGTCCTCTTTTCACCTATCACTTGCTATGTATTTTCGTAACCGGTCCAGTTTTCGCCTATCATGAGACAGGCCGAGAATCCCAACTGACCCCTTTTTCTTGCAAAGCTATATTGTTTTCATTTTTCTGTTTAAAAAAATACAAAAGAAGGAAAAATAAAACGAATATTATTATAGGGGTGTCCGACAATTCGTAATTTCGCATAAACCGGTTTCCGGTTTTTCCAAATAATTAAAATTTTAAAAAGGCCGGTTTCGAAAAAGCTTGCAAAAACATTAATGTTTTTTTTTCACTTTTTCCTAAAAAGGTAATTCATTTCCAAGATTCTCAGCAAAAACACACCTTACCAAATAATGAGTGAAGTAATCTAAATTAAAAGGCTTTCACGTATTACACTTTGTATTATATGCTTACGTGCAAACTTACCAAAAAATTAAGAATAATTGGCTACGCGTATTAATATTAATAATTGGTTTCTAATAACCAATTACATAGTGCAACACAAAAAAGAAAATACGAGGTTCCGACAATTGATTCTTGTTAAGGAGACCAAAAAAATATACGTGTGTCGGTGTTTTGATAGATCACATCGGAATTTCATTTTAGACGCGGCTTAAATTTCCCAGCTCTGGCCTGTTCTTGTAGCATATTGGTATATACTTTTCTTTACATCTGAGGTGTAGGATATGTTCAGCAACTTTATAGATAATTGTATGACAATTATTTTTGTAGAATATATTAAACCTCTAACTCCCCCTCATAACGACATTTCTGGCTTTATTCTAACAAATTGTAAACCCCCAAAAAAGGGGAAGGGCGGGAATGAAATTCAAGATTGCTCATCAGGTTTCTAGTCAGATTTTGGTGATCCCAAAATCTGACTTATCGTGATATTTGGAATTGGTTCATTGATACTGATACATTTTGGGACAAATTTGGTCATCAAAGGTTAAAAAGAGGAGGCTTTTGCTCAGCTTTGAACATTTTTTGTTCGCATAGAAATTTTTGTAATTTTTATTCGATTTAATTTTTTCGATTTATTTCTCCTAATTTCAAATCTGGTCTCTAAGAATTTCTATCTCTTTACAATTTTAAAAAATTGTAGATATAGGATATTTCAGGACTACACTTAATACTCAATTTTTGCCCCAAGTTATTTTTAAAATTTCTATCATATTCGTTTTCTGAATACCAAAATAAATTGTAAAAGGTGTGTCATAACATAAACAAGTTTATTTAAATTAATTAGACACTACTCTAAACCAAGTTGTAGGGTTTTTCCGGTTTAATTGTATGTTAATATGTTTTACTAAACTGTAATTAAACTCAAACTACATTTTATTTTCATTTTATTTTCAAATAAACATAAATAAAAAAATACACATTAATAAATAACATTATTTAAACTATTCACAATGACTCATTATTATTTATATTGAAATAATAGAAAAGGAAGCCATTACATTTATTTAATTCAAAATAATAAAAAAACTAACATAATAAAGGTAATACATAATACTTATTTTGAAAATAATGCTTAATAGAAGGATTACTCATTACAAAGTAATATATAAAGTAATGATATGTCATTACCATGTTTTACTGGGGCCCTTTGTGTTCTCAAAAATGAATCGAAAAAAGTGTATACAATAAAAAATTTTCTAACTAATTTTAATAGTCTTTAAGTATTTTATGAGTTTAGTAAGAAGGAAATATCTTTTTACTTTGTGGTTAGTTTAAAAAGAAAAATTATCATTTCCATTAATCTATTAAAAATCTGCCAACAAATGTTTGAATCTTTTCTTCAGTTTCTTATTTTATGAGTTGAAAACGACTCAAAACATATTTTTAATCTTTTTCGTCATTTTGCTATAAAAATAATTGCCATCTAAAAGTAATCCTAAAAGACAATAATATTTGAAGTAGATTCAATATCCAAATTCAAATCCAAAAAATGTTTCGAATATAATTAATAAAAAATATATTTTTTTTTTGGTACATTTTTTTAATGGTTTTTTTTTTTTTTTTGGAAAAATTATAAAAATAATTTTTTGTTTGTATTTTTGGAAATTTTCAAATTTAAAAACTCTCAAAGACACAACATCATAACACTGAAACAATATACAACAGACTTTAAAAATAAAACACTTTTTGAGTCAGCAAATAAGGCTCTTTGCATAAACCACTTTCGTAGAAAAATTTTAATTTTAGGAAGTTTTTTGAGAACATTCTGGGCACATAGATGTTTGATTTAATTTTACTATTAAACACCATTTTTAACCTTCAGTTTCTAATAAATTCAAAAAAAAAACCGAAATCGACCAAGCACAAATAACTGATATGGAAAAAAAAATTCTTAATGCCACGGTATGATTCCCCGTACAAAGGAAAAAATTACAAAATTCTGTTTGTATTTATAAAAAATTTTCACCGACAATTTTAAATTTCACCAACAATTTAATTTGTAAATAAAAACAAAAATGCATATGTCAAAATAATTAAGTTATAAAGAAAAAAATTATTAACATAAATCGTTAAAATGTTTACCATAGAACAATTGCAATTTATCATTCAAAAATATTGTGAAATACAAAAAAATATTTAACATGGGATCTGGGCATTCCAAGAAAAATTTAATATCTTCGGTTAACACATTTAAATTGAAGGGAGGTATGTCAAATTAACATAAAGGCAATAGTGACAGTGTTACAGTTAATACTGAGGAGAATGTTAGGAAAAAAAAAAACAAATCAAAAAACAATACTGATATTTTTAATCATCTATTTTTTTATAAAATAATTTCAATTTTACGGGTTGCTTAAAAAAACACAATTGGGTTTGGCAACAGTTTTTATGAATGCCCAGTATTTTAAACAAAAAATTGTCAAAAATCGAATTTAAATTAAAGAAAATATGTTTAGTCCCAGCAAAAATGAAACTGCCAAAGAAGCAATAAAAGCATCACTACTATGGCAAAGGCATCACTTCTTTTCTAATGGTTTCATCGATGAATTTAACATTAGCGTGTCATAGGATGGAAGTATTCAAATGCAGCTACTAGCATTACTCATACTTTACTCTAAGGAAGCAAAGATAATACAATGATTAGATATTCTGATGCATGAGTGGTAAATGTTTATATAAGCTTTTTATAAGCTTTGATAAAAATTTTATTCATAAGAATATAGAAAGAATAAGTTTAAAAAGCGAAATTTATGCACTGATATGCAAATACTCTCTATTAAAACAAATAAATAATTCTATATTACTGAAAAAGCATTTTCGAAACATTTTTCAAAAATTTTAATGAATTTTCAGACATATTTTAAAATATTTTTGGATAATTTACAAACTGGTTGTACAATTTGGAAACATTTTTAGACAATTTTAAAATATTTTTAAACAATTTTAAAATTATTTTGGTATATTCAAAATTAAAACTGGAAATGATGTAGTGTTAAATAAGAAGCATAATGCAAAATGCACAGATTGCGTCGTCATAAATATTTAAGTATGAAAAACGCAAATGACAGGCCAGCTAGTTTCAATTTAATGTCAAACAAAATCAGTTTTTCTTTGTTTTTCAAAACTTTTATAAAAATTGCAAATCTGCATAAATTCTAACCTTCATGAAATTTTATACTAAAATATAAAAAATGATTTAATAAAAAAATTAAAAAAGGTTATCAGAACTATTTTCTCAATTTGAATAAATGCTTAAGATTCAAAAAAAATATACGATATACTATAATGTATGCTTTAGAAGTAATGAAGAGTGATATTTTAAGATATGCATCGGGTTTATATATATTAAATGCAGTGACATTTAAAATATGAACATATGAATTCTTTTAGGAGTGCCTTAGAATAACACCAAAAAATCATAAAAGAATGTCAACTGAAGTTTAGGAAGCAATGAAAGAAGTTATAGTCACAGAATGACTACCATTTATTTTTGTTGGGGTTGCTTAAATACTTACTGATACTTTTTCCTATGTACGTAAGATCAATATTTATTATAGTGAAATATCAATCATACGCACCACCCGTACGTTCACTTTGTAGAATTTACATATGATGGAAAGTTCCCTACAAACATTTGGATGATATGTTGCCAAGATGATATTGCGACAAAATCTTTATCTTGCCATCATAACATTATTTCATGTTGGACACAATTGAATTAAAAAATAAAAGCTTCTTTAACATTAGCTTTAGTAATTTTTATTTAAAAAAAACTCGACGAATCCATAATTACAAAGATTTAATTCTTTACATCAATTAAAATTTTTCACTTTAAGTTGCAAATATTTTTAAATCTCACTTTAAATTTCACGCAAACTCACACAAAAGAAAAACTTTATCAAATTTATGATGATGTTCTTACAATTTCATAATATTTTGACAAATTAACTAAAACAGAAGGAAAATTTTACACAAAAAAAAAAAATAAAACCAGGACAAACTTTAAACAAAAAAAAAATGTAAAAAAAATCTAGATAACATAGTATGTAAAAGGATTTCTTTGTGCATTTACACATACATGCATACACAGTGTATGCATGTATGAACATCAGTTTTGACACACAAGTCTAGAAAAGCATATGTTGGCAATTTATCAGTATTTTTTTTTATTTGTGCAAAGAAAAAAGTAGTTTTATAAAACATATAAAATAAATTATTTACTCATACTAATACCCTAAATATTTAGTTGGATTTGAAAAAAGAGCGCGTTTTATAAAAAGATTAAATTATTAAAGATACTCTAGTATGATGGAACATGAACAAGCATGTCATAATTAAAAGTGAACAAGAGTATAATCTATATAATACAGTAAATGGCATTGAACTCATCAAATGCACTCAAACAAGTTTATAATAATTAAGATAATTTGTTAAAGAGAAACAGAAAATATAAAAATAAAGCATTAAGTATCATGGGAAAATATGATATAGAAAATAAAATTTTTAATGCAAAAAAAAAAATTGATGAATTGCTTTAAAAATTTAATTTCAAGTCTTAAAAGAATTATTTTTTTAAGTATTTGTTAGAATTAAATTTGTTTATTACATTACAAAGTTCTTAATTTAACTTGTTACATAGTTAGACTTTAGGGGAAAAAAATTAAAACTTACTTTCCGTAGATTATGAAACAGCAAACATTTTTTAAAATTTTTCATTGTCGAGTTTATTTCTTTTAACTTATTTATGTTATGTGACACGTCCTTTTTTTAATAATTTTGATGTGTTAACATGAATAAAACAAAACTTTTAAAATAGCTTGGGGACTTGTGAGTTCAGAAGTATCACTCTTATACAATTTTTTTGAAGTACTGTGAAGACCCAATGAAAAAGAGTTTCGATATAATTATATATTATAATATACAGAAATTTTCATAATTCTATATCACATCATATGTTATTTGATCCAAAAAATGGCATACATAAATTTATATCATTTATATCGATCCCCCGAATTCCCATTTTATATAATTTGATATAATTTGATACAATTTGATTTGATAATCCCTGTTTTGGCGTTGGACTTGGAAATTTTTTCAAACACGAAAATGTTTTCAAATTTTTTTTTTAATTTTTAAAATATTTTTAATTTCCGGGGTAATGTACTATTTCAGTTGGCGGCTTAAAATTCCTCAGTTATAGAGCAGCAAATCATATAATTTTAATTCATTTATTTATTTTATATTAATCATATAATTACAAATTATATCCTAATACCCTAATCGAGCACTAGGCAACGAAGGCTTTCGGTTCGTTGTAGCGAAAACAGACCAGAGACTCTGGTGGGAATCGAACCCACGACCTAGCCTACCGGTGCGCTCATATCTTTTTATATATAGCAATATTTATAAGGTTATTTTTTCTACACAAATATTATGTTAAATCTTTCCATCGATATACAACATGCCTGAGTTTGTTAAATCATTACGAGCCGGGTCATGATGTTAATATTTTATATACAGTCAGCATCAAAACAGTTCAATATTTATAAGTTCATAGAAGATAAGAGAAGAGTAGTAAAAAAAACTATTTTCATTTTTTTTTAAATTGTATTCAGTAGTAGTTGTTTTAATTAAAAAAAAATATCATTTATTTCTTATTTGCTTTCAAATCTATATTTAAGACAAAAGAGGCCTAATTTTACGCATCAAAACAAAAAGTACACTCTCACATTATCTTAATGTTCATTTATAATAACTGTAAATTTACCGTTTATTTTTATTGTGTTTCTTTTTGCATTCATATTAAAGACGTTTTATTATATTTATGACATTGATCAGTTAAACAATTTTTGTATTTAAATAATATTCCACATGGGCAAGCAACAATAACAGAAACGTGTAATTTTGTGGTCGAATTTGCATCCGAAAGCAATTCATTGAAATAAATTAGCGTAGATGTCATAATACTATAAAAGAAAATAATGGTATTGGATAAGTGCTCTGGCAGACCATATGTTTTATCCGCCGTGGATAAGAGAACGATAGTAAGGGTTAAGGCAAATCCCTCAGAAAGCGGAATAGGTAGGTAGAGTTGCTAGAATAAAGTCCTTTATATCTGTGAAAAATCAAAAAAGTGTATGGAGTATGCGAAAAAGCATCATCATAAAGATAATTCTTTTTGGGTAACCTGATGAGTGCAACATCGAAATTTTTGTAGAAAAAAATATAGAGAGGAAAAACTAAAGCATTCAAAGAACAAAATGTAGCTAAGAACGAAAATCACGTTGGTGGTTCAGTTATGGTATGGGGGTTAATGGCAACAACTGATTTTGAAAATCTTGTATTCATAGATTCATAGTACTGAATAGCATATACTATCTCAACATTTTTAAAGCAAACTTGCAGTCGAGTGTTTACAAAATATGCTTAGGATCGTCTTGGGTATTTTAGTAGTGCAACGATCCTAAGCATACCGCTCGAAATGTAAAGGAATGGTTACTTTAAAAAACGCCAAATGAGCTTGAGCACCGTCCCTCTTCCCCACTATCACTAGACTTAAATTCCATCGAGCATTTAGGGGAACATCTAAACAAAGAGTCCCTTAAACACTGAGGAATAGAATAATATTCCTGCACACGTAACAAAAAATCTGCGGATTAAATGCCCAGGTGACTTGCTGCAGTCATAAATGCAAAAGGCAAGTACACAAAAGATTAGCTTTTCAGAAACTTTCTAACAAAAATCTAAAAATGTAAATTTTTTTGATGCTTCGAATAAGGCCTTATTTTGAACTTAATATCAATTTTGAAATTGAATATGAAATAAATGTATTTTTTTTTATTTAAACGAACTACTATTAAATTCACCTTAAAAAAATTAACACTATTTTATTGTACTACTGCCCTCTTAGTATTTATGAATTTGTAAATGTTGAACTTTTTGCTGTACACTTTGTTTTGACGCTGGTTGTATTTATATGTAAATTTTAGTATATACTTTAAGAAATATTTATTTATAAAAATAATATAATTTTTATTATATATATAATTATACATGGAAGTATATATGATAGTATATGTAGTACACGAAGTATATATAATGCGATAAAAAGATTAACCAATATATAGCATTATATATAATGATATAAAGCGCTATATTACAAATTTTTTTTAAAAACAAATATAATATATGATTATATACACTCACCAAAAACAGTCTGTAATGGCAACTGAAAATTTTGCTGTTATTACGGGAAATTCTGCTAATTTGAGCCCAGCGGTATTTTATGCTAATCTTAGCAACACATGTCTGCTGACGTGTAGTGCAATGAAATTAGTAGAAAAATTAGTAGCCGCTACTAAATTATAGTATACTTTTTGAAAAGTGGAATTTAAAATCTGTTTGCTAAAATCAGCAAAAAAAAATACTAAATACTATTAATATTAGTACAAAGTTTTAGATTTATTTTTTTTTATCGAGCATCAAAAATTTTGATTATATTTTTTAAAAGATGTTTTATACAAAATGAAAAAAAAAATCAAAGGCTTAAAAATCTTAAAAATTGTTAAAACATAAACGAATTTATCATTTTGTTTTAATTTTGTAATTTCTGTTTTGAAAAATATTTTAGTCAATTTTTTTTTTTACTTATAAGGTTAAATTTAATTGTTTTTAGGGCTGATTTTTAGAACTAAAAACCCCTTTTTAGTGCTATTTTGAGTGGATGTCCTCTTTTTAGACATGAGCCGGTAACTTTACTTCAGATCCCTTTTTTAATCATATGTAACATTTTAGGGCAATTTAAGTTTGTATGTATAAGTTTAAATTATTAGAAATAACATTTCCTTTAATATCGACTTTTTTAAAATTAGTAATTTTTTTTTTTTGCTAATTTTAGCAAATCGGTTTTCAAAAATTTGTAAAATGATTTCTGAAATTAGCAACGAAAATTTGTAGATATTCTGTAAAAATTATGTAATTTGTAAAATGTAAATAGCAAAAAGATTTGCTAAATAATAATTTTTTTACTAAAATTCAGTACAAAAATAGTAAAGTGGGATTAAAAACCGTTTACAAATTTTTCTATTAAATTTTTTTTCTGAGTGTATTGTTGAATATAGCCACATATATTAACACATATAATTATATAAAGTTAAATATAGTGGAGAATGAAAAATTGGGTCCCGATTTGGAATCAGGAGATAAATATATTTGAACTGCTTTAATTTCAATGCAAACAAAAAATAGTTAAAACTCTCTTTCTCTCTTTTTCGATTGATAACCGAATTCTTCGATTTGGCTCAAACTATTAGCACGTACACAGAAAAAATTTACACAACTTTGTTTGTATTTTAAAATATCTTTCACAACCCATTTTGGAAAATACAAACAAAAAACTTTTTAAAAAGGCACCAACAATAGAATTTGTAAATAAAAACAAACACCTTTTTCAATTTTTTTTATTTGAAAAATCTTTTTAAAGAAGTTTAACAAAATCAATTTACAAACATATCAAATAAAAAATTCTAAGCCATCAAATTTTATGTTACTATAATATTTTTAATGACTTAAAATTTTGAGATACTTTTTTTTTGTAAATTTTAGGCCTAATGGTGCAATTAACTACCTTATAAAGGACAATCAGGAGACAAAAATTTTGGATCTCCAGATTTATAGTCACACTATTGGAAAAATAAATACACAATTTTTGTAGGGGATCTTTAGTATGTCACCAGCTTAAATTTATTTTTTTTTTTTTTTAGATTTATAAAATTTTGTTTTGGTTTATATTTGTTATTTTGTTGTTATTATTGTAACCTTAGTTTGCAAAAAAAATTAATGTTATTGTATTTTGTAATTTTGATTATTAATTTTAAGTCAGATGAAGTAATTACATATTTATTATTTTTTTTTTTTGTAATTTTTACCAATTGATGCCAGTTATTTTTACGACATTGTTAATTATTTTTACTGGAAATTTTAAGATATTCTCCTTTTTCGCCTTTTTAACTGCATATAATTTTGTTTTAACTGTCTTCTTTAGTAGATTTAAAAAAAATTGTATATCTTCATTTAACAAAATATTAAAATTATTTGGTGTTTTAAGCAATTTTGAGCGATAGTTTTTAAAATTATTTAGAATTAATATTTAAGACCACATTTGTTAAGTTTTACAAAATTTATTAATATTTTAATCTATTTGTTATTAAATGGCACAACCCACAACGAGTTCGGTATGCCAAACGGGGATGCCAAAGCCCACATTATTTTTTTAAATCTCTCGAGAATTTCTTATTTTTCAGTATTATTATTTAAGCATAAAATATAGACCAAAATTTTAGATCCACGATTTTTTTTTTATTTTATTTTTTTACGAAAGAATTGTTACCAAGAAACTAATAAAATATAAATTTACAAGAAACAAAATAAGTAGGACAACCGGTATCTTTTTATAACGTTATCAATCTCAATAACTTTTCAAATTAGTGTTTCATATCCATACCAAAACCGTATTATATCAAAAATGCCGGTATTCCCCAACCGTTTTTCTTAATATCGGTATCGTACCGGTATTGAATCGGTTTTGACGTTTTAGAAAAATATCCAAAATTGTAAACAATTTAATTTAATTATTACAAATTAATTTTGTTACTTAAAAATATTAATTTTATCTTTACGTGCAGTTGCAGGCCCTGATTTAAATATTTATAAAATATATGTATATAAATAAAGTAAAAACAATTATGATTTGAACACTTCCCAATGAACATTAAAAAAGCAAATTCAAGTGCATTTAATATCACCTGAATTATAGTAGAATTAATACCGATTTTTAAAGTCAAAATCAATTTAAATTCTGTTTGATAGTATTTGGAAAAATTGTCATTTTGTCAGTAATTACAAAATATATATTTTTTAATTTGTTTAAAATTAACAGAAAGAAATAAAAATTGGTTGTTATATTGATTTATCAATTAAAGGAATGGCAAGTAAAAATAAATCTTGTAAATAATTTAATGTATTTTATTAATAAGCATATTTTTATTATCTTACAAGGATCATAAAATCTACCATCAAACTAATATACACTAACTTCAAAACCCCTGTTTTTCGTTGATGTATTTCTGTTTACATTTAATAAATCAACGCATGTACTCGTTTACTAGAATATTTTTTAAATTTTTACGATAACTCATCTCTAATATTTCCGGAAAAAATCATCCAAAAAAGCATCTTATTGCTAACTTTTATTTTTATATTTTTTAAAATCAATAAAAGTGTTTTAAATAGATTTTAAAATTATATTTGAATTCCAGTATTTATACAATGTTCAACACTTGAATTAAATCGAAATTTAAGGCTTGAATTAAAGCATATTTATACTCTCAGAAAGTTTTCCGTTCCATTTAAAAATAAAGGAACATACATTTTTTTTCAAAGAAATATCTATATTAATTTTTTTATACATTTGTTCGAAATGATTTACTATCTTTTACCAATTTTTTTTCAGTTTCATTTATTTTTTTCATTTATTTAAAAATTAGTAAAAATTTACCCAAAAAAACGGAAACTTGTGGTTTATTTGTGTCCGTAACAGTTATTACAAATTAAAATTTTTTTTGCTGTCCGTTTCAAAAAAAAATATTCAAAAAATTTCAATTTGTTTTTTTTATTTAAATTGGTTTTATTTAATTGGTTCATAAACACACATATATACACAAACACATTCATACAAAAAGTGTCTATAACATATGTATGCATAATACATACATTTTGTATTATACGAGTATATTAAAAAAAATGCAATAAGGGAAACAATTTCAAATAACTGAAAAAAAAAACATTTATTTTTTAAGGATTGGTAGTCAAAATTTTGATAATTATTTTAACTGATTATATCATTTGTTTCTTACAGATGTGTCAGTTGATTAATCAACATTTAAAAATAAATAACAAATGGCATTTAAAAAAAATGAAAATTAAGTAGACCAGTTTTTAAATGAAATATAATTTCTGTTAAATGATATTTTCAGTTATTTTAACTTACAAACTATTTTAAGTGTACTGTTATGTTCTACTGGAATTCAAGTCTCCACTTTGCTGAAGTATGCTGAAGTATAAGGCTTCAAATTAAAAAACTCAAATGGAATTACACTTGATTTATACTTTGATTATTGGGTTTATTGTATAAACATTATTTTCCATCGGGCGAAAGGTCCGTAGTATGACACATAGATAGAGGCACTAATGTAAAATTCATATGATTTTTTAGAACTACCAACATTCAAATAATACCTGTCAAAATCTTATGACAATTCGTTCATAAGTAAACAAGTTATAGTTGTTTTAGTGACGCTACGTTTGCGATTTCGAAAACAATGGATTCACAGCAATTACGTGCGTTCATTTATCATTGCTTTTTAATAGAGAAAACACCGTACAAGCCAAAGCTTGGCTTGAAAAGTGTTATTAGGACTCTGCCCACACGAGGCAAATCGTAGAAAAGTGGTTTGCTGACTTTAAACGTAGTCGTACAAACATGGATGATGCTGAAGGCTCTGGTCACTCAAAAGAGGTGTTGACACCGGAAAGTTTTGGCAGACCGTAAAGTGAAGTTTGAGGAGATAGCTGATACCTTCAAGATATCGAAGGACTTTGCCGGCTTTTTAAGGCATGAATATTTGTACATGAGAAAGCTGTTTTTGTAATGCGTGCCGCGTTGTCTCACGGTGCACCAAAAACAACAATGTGTCGATGATTCCAAATGATAACCTAATTGTACGAATTACACTTTCAATTGCTTCCGAACCCAGCGTATTGGCCAGATTTAGCTCCCAGCGATTTTAACCTAAGATTTGGCTCGAATGAAGAGGTGATTGCGGAAACAGAGGACTATTTTGAGGCTTAATATAAATCATTCTAAGACAACATATCGAAATGTTAGAAAAGCGTTGCAGTGATTGTATCGCTTTTAAAGCAAATTAAGCTTATGGAGAAAGTAGAATTTTCCCTACGGAAAATGAAGGGTCGATTGATCCAAGGTGATAAATCTGTGATAGATGAATGAGGGACATGTCACAAAGCTGGTTTAAAATATAACTCAGTGTCTGAAAAAGTGGTAATTGCTGTAAAATAACCAGTGTCCCAAATATTGAAATGATGGCAGAACATTGACTGGTTCTTTCTGAAGATATCATGTAACTAAAGAGAAATGAATACAACACCAATGTGGACTAAGGAAATTAGGACTGTTAGTAGTTGAAATAATGACAGAACACGGAACTGGTTCAACAAATTTTGCAGTGTATAAAAGAATGTCAATCGGTTGCGAAAACCCATATCCCGCGACTGTTGCAAAGCTGACATAATACTGAACTGATTTAAACAGAACCGACTTTGTGACTTCAGAAATGATGACATAACACTAATCTAGTTCAAAAAGAAGTGATAACGCAACTGTTTAGATAGTGGCATGTAACTGCATTATTTAAAAATTAATCCAATGTGCATGATGAAGTATCAATGACAGGCAAATCAAGCTGCCCGCGACACTTAGGGGGATGTTATCCCTAAAAATCCAAAATTTGTTATTGAAGTTTTCGATCGACGACTCTTTTCCCTTAACATTGTTAAAATTTTATTGCAAAATTTATCAAATTAAAATATATAAAAATTATTTTTCACTTAACTTCATTTATGAACACTGTTTCATTTACACGGCTATAAAATTGGCTGTTTATTGAATAAAGTGGTATATGATTTAATTAATTTTAAGCTACTTTTGTTTCGATAGAATAATTTGTTTTATAAATTAATTCGTGAAATATGTATATATCAATTACACCAATTTTTGTTGGAATGATTTGTTAAAAATGATTCATTGATTAATATTAATTCAAAACTTCTAACGATCACAAAAATTGCATAAGAGTCAAAAATTCGCGAAATTTTAAACTGAAAGTCGCTTAAACACTCCACCCTAGTTCAGCTTATTTTAAAATAAATTATAATTCAGCTTGTCTATGCAATAGTTGCGTGTGTGTAAAATTTTATAAAAGCCAGATGAACCACCAAATAATTTTCAATATGTCCCAATGTGTAGTTAGCGCGGTTTTGATACTATTCTAACCAATATGTTAATATTTGTTATTATAAAGATTAACATACATATCTATATAGGCCCGTGAAATTATAGCGATTTTTTTAAATATTAAATTTTTTAAATATTCAAATAGCAATTTTTGAAGGGGCATCTAATTTTTTTGCTTTTTAACAAAATGCGCTTGCGGAAGGTTAAACTAACATATTCTGACGAGAATCCTCAATACGCGTCGAATGCGTTTATGGAATGATATTCGAGTCAAATTAAATTCATTTTAAAAAAGTGAAAAACAAAACTAATTCTTTATCATCCTTATAAATAATAAAAAGTTAGCAGCCACTTATGTTTTTAGCCGTAGTAAACCTGATCTTGAATTAAAAAGCTTTTAAGTCTACACATTTTTCTCAAACAAATAAATTTTCTGCAGGATAAGAACAACTAAAATTTCGAGAACTTCTATTGGCCAATATGGTTAAAACCAAAAATAAATATTTTTGAACATAAACCAAAAACGATCTTTTTGAATTCGATCTAACGTTTTTGATTTGTGAAATATTAATACTTAATTTGTTTAAAGTACTCGATTCTTAAAAAAAACATTGATAATTTAATTTGCATCTGCAATTTTTATTAAGTCAATGAATTAAATATGAGTTAATTTAATGCACATAAAATACATTAACTCATAAACAATCTATTTTAATTCGTGAATCAAAACCAATTAAATTTAATAATTTTTTAAAATTGAATTATTAGATTTTCCAAAAATTCTATTTTTAAAAAAAATATTTTATTTTGGCAATCGGATGCGATTTTGGAGAGCAAAATAAAAGGAAAAGTCGGAAAAATATTGGCAGCCAAAGAGCTAAACTTCGTCCTAGAGCATTAGCGTGAATAGGACTGTCGGGAGCGTACTTGCCTCCACAGACCTGCTTTTAACCCCACCCATAATTTGAAAATTTTTAATTCATTTTTTGTTTAATTAAATAGCAAACAATTTTTTTATTCCTCAATTTTATTAAAATTTAGAAAATATTCTCATTTTGTGACTGTATTTTTTATTTTTGTTGAAGAAATAATTTAAAATCGCCAAATACAAAAAAAAATTGTGAAAACTTTTGTAATCAACATTGCAGGTAAATTCAGTGACTGGACCTTATGGAATCTTTCAGAAACACGTTCTTAATATAAAACACGCGGATGAAATTTTGACAGGTTACATGCTAACTAATTTTTGTTTGCTCTGTGTCATGTCCACTTGCAACAGTCAAATGATATGTCACGAAACTATTCATTCCCTACAACATAACACATTGTGATTGATATGTAACCAGTTTTTTATTAATTACTTGTCCTCAGTCCTGTGGTATGTACATTTGAGCCAGTCATGAGACTAGTTATGTGTAAGATAATTTTAACCTATTCTGTTGCGCATTCACTTACACCAATGCAGTGATATGGTACCCTACACAAGGTCAGCGATATGTCGCAAGTAGCTTAAAAGGTAGAAAATATCACCTCCTATGACAAGCCCATGGTAAAGTTACCGGTTACTTTCATATAAGAGAACCAACTCGAGGACCGGTTTCTGCCACAAAGTTCCGTTCACGTGACTAACTCTGTGACTGGTCCATTTCCCGTAGGGTTGCCATAAAATTGTTGTTTGATTAGTTATCCTATGTGTTCTTCACCCGATGTGTTATAAAAGAAAAACAAAAATGGATTAGAAAAATTGTAAATTCCGGATCCCTGGATTTCCAAAATCACGCGATTTATAAATTTCAGTGTATCCCATTTTCCAAAATGATCCAGTTCTCGAAAACTTAGAACGACAGTGTAAAATGGATGAAAATTTAGACCATGCCTAGCTTTAACTCGTGAAAAGTTCATCCCTAAACAAAAATGAACCTTGGATTTGTTTATAAAATGACCCATATCTCTACAACTAAACCAGATGGAGTGTTTCTTTAAAATCAACAAATTTGATTTAAAACCAAAAAGAAAAGGAATAAATTTTGTTATATTAACAAGTTTTTCTATCAAGTCAACAAACATATTATTTTCAGTGAACACGAATATTTCTATCAGTGTATAACTATCTAAACAAAACAAAAATCGATAATAAATAAAACGCACAAGCGAAAAGTTTTCAGCATAAACAATTTTAAAACTTACCTCAATTTGTTTAAGGATTCAATTTAATTTATGTTAATTTAGTGTATTTAAATTCCCATTAAAATACAATTCCACTTTATTTAATAAAACACACACATATAATATAATATTTCATACATTTCATGTATAAAATGATTTAAAAAGCATTATTTAACTTTTGTTTTAATACTTTACAACACTGATTTACACACATACGGTTTCAACTCTTTTTTTTTTGTTTTGTTAGGAAAAAAATTTAAAGCCCATTAACGTCACGGTTTTATTATTTTTTTTGTTTTTGTTTAAGCTTTCCAATTAAGCTGGTATTTAGGTAAAAATAATGATTTAATTTATAAAAGGATTAAAATGATACAATAAAGCAGTGGATCCTTTATGTTGTTACTTTACTAATGACACAAAGCAGACATATAATTTTTAGGATTTTTATTTTCATGTTTTGATTATTTCAAGCTTTTTAAAAAATTTTGATTCACTAAACTTCTTTGATTATAATATTCACACCCGGTTTTCTTATGTCGTTGTTAAATCCTTTTGCGAGAATTTGTTTTAATTTCTTTTTTTTTTCTTTCCTCTTAAAGAAACTGTCACACTTATTTTATATATTATTCGATTTATTTTTCTTACACACCGTAAAAATCATGCGTTATTTGCAACCGTTACGTGTAGGATTCACGCGAAGACTGAAAACTTCTTCGTTTCAAACTAAATCGTAACACTTTTTTACTATAATATATAAATTGCTTTTGCTAACAGCCTAAAATATCCACAAAACAGCATCCGCAAGGAAAAATAAAAAACAAACAGAAGAAGTAAACGAAAAACAAAAAATACCACAACGAGTTACATACACTCTATTCAAAGCAATCACGATGTTATATTTTAAAATCAATCTCATCACCAGAGAACAAGAATATTCACAGAGAACAAAAAGTAGCCATAAACAGCATCCAAAAACAAAGAGCTCCCTTTTCAAAACAAAAACAACACAACAACAAAAGGGAAATATTCTCAATATCTCTCATCAGCACGTGTTTTTAATATCATACGTTTTTATTGCTCTCATTTTGTATCTATCGCTCCGTATAACGTAATCTCTGGCAGTATGTTATACTCGTGTACATATTGTACGTACATATTGCTTAATATAAAATTTATGAAATTTTGTATAGAATTTATTTGTTTTTGTGTTTGTATGTTCTATATTTAATTTTGTTTTTTTTTTATATTCAACTTTGTAGTAGGTTAGGTCAGTGACGTATTGTATGAATTTGTATAAAATCTCTTTAAGTTTTACTTCACATTACAACATTTATATATAATTTGTAGTTATTATATTATTTGTTGGTTAATCTCAATTACGTTACGTTTCCAGAAATTTGTTTACGTTATTTTCTTTAGGCTTTAGGTTGTACTCATCGTAGTTTTCGGTTGTTTTTGTTCTTCTGCCTATTTCTATTTATTTGTTTTGATATTATTTTGCACTAAAAAAAGGGGTTCGTTGATTTCTTTATGTTTTTATAATTTTCTAGGTCAATTTTATTTTGCTATCAAATAGATAATATTAGTTGTAGTCGTGTATATTAAAATGTAAGTGTTATTATTTTTAAGTATCCTCTTGGGTAATATTGAAAAAGGATTTGAAGAAAAAGATTGGCACATTTTAAAGCTTAATTATATATAATTCAAATTCTTGCGTATTTTTTATGTGGTTAAGAAAATGTGAAAAATTTAAGACACAGGAGTTTTTTTAAGATTTTACCAATTTATACACTGAACCAAAAACAGCAGTAAAATCAACTTAAATTCATATAAAATTGATGAATAGGTATAGTTCCATATACAGTTAACAAAAATCTGTTGATTTGGCACATTGTTTAGTAATCAAATACTGGCGTTGTTATGACAAAATATTTGTTATGTAAACAATTATATTCAATCAATTATAATAATTATTTTGTGTTTTTACTAATGCATTTTATTCAATTCAACCCTGTTTTATGGTATTATTACAAATTTTTAATACTTCATTATTTTTAATATTTTATTTATTTCACCAATTTGTTTAAAAATAATTAATTAGTGAATTTGATAAAATATAAAAAATAATGAAACGTTGAAATTAAAAATTATATTGAAATATTTAAATTTCTCCAATAACTTATGCAACACATGAAAATTTTAACATACAGGGTGCGGCTAAAGTAACCATATGAAGTAGAAAAATTGTAACTTCTTTGTTTGTAAATATTTCATATTTTTTCAGGAATTAAACTTAGGAGAATATATAAATTATAATAATTGCGCAATAATTGTTTTTCTATTCCTTGAAAATAATTTTTCGATAATTAATACTCAACGTGCAAACAAAAGATTTTATGATGTAAGAACTCTTCCAACGGATCCAAACATTCGTTCGTTAGTGGATAATTTTGCCGAGTTTGGGACAGTCGGAGATTCAAGACGTACGGGCAGACCACGAACTGGCACAATTCGTGAAAAAATATTGATGCTGTGAGAGAGAGCGTCGCGGATATCTAGAGAAATCATCGAGAGAACGATCTGCCCAGTTGCAGCTTTCTGACTCTTCGGCGAAATTTGAAACACGATTTGCACCTCTTCCCTTACAAAATCTTACTAGTCCAAAAACAAATGCTGAAGACTTTGCATTGGGCTCGGAATATGCTAGAGCAGTTTTAAATGATAAAAAATAAACAAAACAACAGATATAGGTTATCACAAAATCCCAAAAATCTTCATCAAAAATCGTTTTGAAAACCTTCAAGGTCTAAGTGAAACATTAAATAGATAACGTAACAGAGTAATGCTTAAAAATTTTGTATTTCCGCAATTGCCAACATATGGTTTCAACAAGATGGTGCAACACCCCATACAGCCCGTACAACGATGGAGTTATTGAGGCAACAATTTTCAAATCGAATAATTTGTAAAAACGGCGATTTAAGTTGGCCACCACGATCGCCTGATTTGACTGCACCAGATTTTTTCCTGTGCGGCTATCTCAAAGACAAAGCTTATGTGAACACCCAGAAAACAGTATCAGTTGTGGCCATCGAATTTGTTGCCAATAAAATTCTGGCGGTTACGACAACTTTTTGGAACAGAATAGCGACCCTATAATTCTGAAAAGGTATGTTGAGTAGATCATTTTTGTAGAACAAACTTATGGTCCAGCACGTCTGAGTTTTTTTTTTACAGTGGTCAAAGTTTTAATTTTTTGGTCGAAGGGAGCATTATACTATATGAAAAAAATGCTGTAAGTTAATGTCTGAGAGAATTCTTATGGTCAAAGTTGTATTGCGGAATTGTATGAGGATTATTTTTGTGAAAGATTTTAACCCTCTAACTGGTCTCGTTATGGGTCAATTTGACCCTTTTTTCGAGAAAATCAAAAAATATCCTTTAAAAAAGGACATTTAAAGATTAAAATATTTTACGAAAATGTTTGCCGAAAAATTTCAGTGGGGGTCACCAAAGACACCATTGTTGTAAATAAAGCTCTTTACGATTAATTGACACGCCAACTTCTATAAAAAAATTATAATTTTGTTTTAATAGTGGTTTATTATAGTATGTACATATTTTTTTTTTTTTTTTGCTTCAAAACTTTCCAGATCGGCGTGTCTTTTTCTTGGAAATGTAACTTTTACATCGGCTTTTATCAAATTCCTGTTTTTCAATCTGGAACATAATATTTCAGCTTTCTCTTTTGTTAGTCCTAAATCTCTTACAAGATCTTCAAAATAAGCTTGGTCTATGAATTTAGGACATATGTTTAAATCATCAAGAGGCAAGTAACTTATATCTGATATGTTTTCAAATTATATTTTTTGTTGTGAAAGCCAATATTCAATTGTACAATTTAATAAATATATTCCACAGAAATATTATTACGTTCCACAAAATTATATTTAAAAAAAAAAAAATATTTATCTTCCTTTATTCGATCTTCAATATTATATTATATTATATCTTCAAATCGAGTTCAAGATCTTTTTACAAAAAATAATAATGATTATTTATTATTTCCTTCCAATATTTCGTCTCCACATTGGGTGACTTCTTCAGGGAAATTTATATAATTTTTTCAACATTTATATAATTTATATAATTTTGTCACCCAATGTGGACACGAAATATTGGAAGGAAATAATAAATAATCATTATTATTTTTTGTAAAAAGATCTTGAACTCGATTTGAAGGAATAATATAAAAAAAAATATTTTTTGTCTTTTCAGAATCGAACCTGGACAGATTCTTAGTTCCCACTTTTGCTTACTGCACCACAACTAATTTTAATTTTCTTTGATATAAATAAATGGTTGTTTTCACCACACACAAGTACTAAACGAATTTTATTTTTAAATTTGATTGGAAATACCAATAATTGAATAATAGGATTGATTTTTAGTTTCGTTTCCCTTTTTTTAATTCCCAATACAATATTTTTGCTTTATTAATGAATTTAAGTTTTTTTAAATAAAATTTAATCCTTACAAATAAATGTTAATAATTTTGATCGAATTTCAGCCAATCTTTTCTCTGGATGAATAAGCCCCAAATCTTGCAGCAACCAAAGGACAACATTCAGGAAGAAATTGCTCGTAAATAAAGTTATGGAAAATGCAATAAAAAGAGCAAATTTTTACGTTAGAGAAAACGGTTCTCATTTAACTGTCATTATTTTTCATAATCAACATAAAAAAATTTTTACTTTTATCATTCAATTTTTTGTTTTTTTGTTTCATTCCATTCAATATTTATTTAAAAAAACAAAACATATAGTTACTTTAGCCGCACCCTGTACAAAGCTATATAAATCAAGAACCTATTGTAAAATAACTGTTATCAAAATTTTTGGTATAGAAAATAGCCCTTTTTTGTTATAGGCAACATAAAAACAAAATGGTTGGTCGTAACTGTTAACATTCAATTTAAATTTCTTTTTTTTTTATTGTTTTGTAACACTTATATTTAGGAAATATAGTTTTTTTCTTGTCAATAAAAATTATGTAGTAACAAATATTTTTTTATATTATTTAAAATCGCTGTTGAACAAGTTTAACAAATAACACTGTACCAGTCGCAAATTTTAACTATCTGTGTACTCTACTGGTAAAGCTAATTCAAGTACGCTGAATTTAATAGTGCTAGCTGTTTTACAAAGTTAGGAAGGTGAGATAAAAATTTAAAAAATTAGTAACTTATAAGTTGTTCGCGATTTTTTTAAAATTAATACAAATCAAAATATCCAAATTTTCTGAAAAGATGTAAGTAAAAATTCATTAACCTTGTATAAGTAAATTTCTCAAATCTGATCTTAATTTTTATGGCAGTTACGAATCTACAATCAAAATTAAAAACAAATTTGTGGTTTTTAAATTATTCGTGTTTTATGAAAACTCAACAAAATTCGATTTTTTTGTGCTATTTTCCTAAAAACGTTGTCATCCAAAAATCCAAATTCTTGTAGTTTTGTAATCTACTTACCAAGAATTTTCATTAGACAAAACATTGTTTTTAATTTTTGAAAGGATAATAGTTACCCAGCGAAAAAATGGAAGTCATTCTGTAGTTATAACTTCCTTCATTGCTTCCTAAACTTGAATAAACATTCTTTTATGATTTTTTTTTTTTGGTGTCGTTCTAAAGAACTAACAAAAGAATTCATATGTTCATATTTGAAATGAATATAAAGCCGATGCATACCTTAAAAAATCACTCTTCATTGCTTCTAAAGCATAAATGATAGTATATTGTATATTTTCTGAATCTAAAGCATTTGTCCAAATTATTGCCTTCTGTTTATTCAAGTCAAAAATTTCAATGTGAAAATAGTTCTCAAGACCTTTTATATTTTTTTTATTAAATCACTTTGAATTTAATTTAACACTACGCTATTTCCAGCTTAAATTCAGAATTTTCCAAAATAATTTTAAAAGTGGGTAAAAAAGTTTTCAAATTATCGAAAATAATTTTAAATTTGTGTAAAATTTATTTCAAATCGTCCAAAAAGGTTTTAAAATTGTCCAAAAATATTTAAATATTGTGTAAAAATGCTTCAAAATTGTCCAACCAGTTTTTAAATTATCCAGAAATATTTTAAATTTGTCCAAAAATATATTAAAATTTTTGAAAAAGTATTTCAAAGTTGCTCAAGAAAGCTTTTTCATTAATGTAGAATTATGCTATTTGTTCTAATAAAGAGTATTTCTATATCAGTGCATAAAGTTAGCTTCTTTAAACTTATTTTACTTATGAATTAAATTTTTATTAAATATTACAAAGTATATGAACGTTTCCACTCATACATCAGAATATCTAATCATTGCATTGTCATTGCTTCCTTAGAGTAAAGTATGAGTAATGGAAGTAGCTTTATTTCAATACTTCCATTCTATGACACGCAAATGTTTTATTCATCGATGAAACCATTAGAAAAGAAGTGATGCCTTTGCCATAGTAGTGATGCTTTTATTGCTTTTTTATTGGCAGCTTAATTTTTGCTGAGTCCGTGTAACTGCACGTAAAATTTGTTTTTTTTTAGTGTATCGCTATTATTTAGCGTATTAAAATTAAATTGTTAACAAAAATCCTGTCTCACATAAGAAGACACTTCGTGGACAGATAATTATTCAAAAAAGAATTTTGCGCAAAGACAAATATAACAAATTTCTTGATATAAGTGGAACATACTTTGTATGGAATTTTCGCGAAATACGCGAATCCGAATTTAGTTTTGATTACATATTCGTAATGTACGCCAAGATTTGATGAGTCGTGATCCTAATAATTACATTTAATTTTTCTCAATTTTTAATATATTAAAAATAATAGAACAAGTACAACTATGAAACTTCAATGGCGATGTGCTACTTTTAAATAAAACTTTTTTTTAAACTTCTTTGGCA